>CATIWR010453071.1:0-16388 GCA_949677035.1 Omphalea diandra | reverse complement strand
CCCACAAACCAACGATATGATAGAAGAGGCTAACATAACTATCTTATAGATGGCTCAATGTAACATCCCTATCCACATTAATTGACATTCTTACATGAACATATTCATTACATAAATAATTTGCAATCCCACATGAACATATGCAATGGATAAATGATCATTTAGATATGTGAATTGGATAAGCATGCCGATGACACTTGCACCATTGCATTTGGGACACTTGAACATATATGTAATGTTTGTATAGTTGCATGAAAAATTATCTTATGTTGTGTGCATGTTATAGAATCATAAATAATGATGTTTTAAATCTCATTTAAAAGTATAAGGATCATATGAGGATTAAGAGATGGATTGAGGTGATGAAAGAGTGAAGAAGAGGGACTAAAAGAGGAATATTGAACTTCCAACCAATGGTAGTGAGACAACATGATTTTATCTTATTAGGGTAGGTATACAAATTAAAATTTTCATCTTTTTGGATCAAATTGGAGAGCCAAAAATGTGAGGGAGTGCAAAAAATAGAAAGAAAGGAAGGAAGAAAGAAAGGAGGAAGAAGAAGAAGAATAAGAAGAAGAAGAAGAAAGAGAGGGAGAAAAGTGAACTAACTTGGAGGAAACTCTAAGCTTTTCTAGTTTTGGAAAAAGAGGTAAGTGATTTTATCTTTTTCCTACATGAAATTCCTCCCTCATAACATGTTAAAAATGAATGATTAGAAAGAATTATGGAGTAATATGAGGTAGAGCTCATGTATGAAGGTTAAAGCTCAAAAGAAATAAGAGCTGATTGTATTGGTTTTATTGTTAGAGCAGATATTGTAGCCACGTTATCATAACCCCATAAGTGGAATTAGGGAAAATATAAAATATGAAAATTGTAGCATTATGCCCATCTAAATGCGTGCAAAACATTTTTTTCTTAATTTGGTGTGTGTGAGGAGATATGGCTCCTTCATTAGGGCTGGTTCACAACCAACTGAAATCTCTTTAGTCTGGTTGTTTTCATATATTTTGATGACCTTATGCTCTAATTTAGACAAAGTTCAAAACATGAAATTTGTAGGTTTATATCCCATCTAAATGCTTATGGAGCAGTTTTTCTTGATTTGTTGTGTGGAAATAAAAATGGCTCATTCATTGTGACTGACCCTAAATCTGATGAAACCTCACTAGTCTTATAATTCTATTTTCTAATAATTTGATGGTCATAGAATCTAAATATGCTAATGTGTGAAACTTAAAAGTTGTATATTTATGTCTGATATACATTCATGTAAAATATTTTTGCCAAATTTATCTTGGTTGATGAGATATTGCCCCTTCATCATGACCGATTGTTAACATGTTAAAAATTTGCTCACCTTGAAATTGATCATTTGTTTTGGTGACTTTATAGACTGAATTAGCAATAAGTAAAACATGAAAAATGTTCTTTTATGTGTTTTGTAACTTTTGGTAGATCCTTTTTTCAATTGGATTTGTACAATTTGAGATGGACCTAAGAATGTAGGACCTACTTAAACTTAGATGACATTGAAATAGGACAAAATTCAAAAATTCACCACATTTTCTATATGTTTTATATTGACATAAAATTTGTTTGTTGTGTCATTATTTATCTAATTTATTTACAAAAATAGTCAAGGCATTTAGATAAGTATATTTAGAGTTATTACTATGAGAGTGTAGCAAGGTCAAGTTGCCATATAAGGAAAATATGCATAAACACTAGGTCCACTTGCATGGATCATGCCATAATTGCATACCAAGAATTCATAATCATTTTGACATACTTATAACATATATGTATCAAATTTTAGGATCTTAACACTTTGGAAGCCCTAAAGAGAGAACCAAACCTATCATAATGGTTGGTCACATGAAAAGGTGAGTAAAAACTATAATTAGATTCTAATGTGTATGTGTGATAATTTTGTGATATAATTATGTTCTATTACATGCATATGAGATTGAATTGTTACATTTTAGATGTGAATACAAGTTAAAGGAGAATTATATACTCTTAATGATTACTTGGTATACCATTGTGAATGAACACCTGCATATGGAACTAAAAGGATGTTGTGATCAACTTGTCAAACACTTGCAAATCACTTAGAAAAGGGACCAATATGTCCTATTGGCATATGTTATTGATCAATGATTCACTTGTTATATGCTAGCCAATATAATAAAATGTCACTTAAATCACATGAATTTTTGAGAGCAGTGTTTGCTTTTAAAGGTCACGATGAAAATCAATCTATTGCATTTAATCTTGCATATTCAATTCTTATAGTTATAATGTAACTTAATGACATTTAATTATTGGTTGTGCCATAGGAATCTGAATATTATTTTTATTCCTTGAGTCACGACTCACCAAATCACAATTATATTTTTTTGATATTGAAGCGTAAGGTTTGGATACTTTAGTGCATATTTGCATAGAGACACATGGACCACAAGTCATCGGCTGAATTCCAACTCTCTCTTTTTTTGTGTCATGTCCATATATTTATATGGGAACCAGTTTATGGTCACTAGCATTAAACATTAGTTAACATTATGTGTATTAAATACAAGTTGGATTGTGTATATATGATGAATCAACCTTTATTCATATGTAATTTGGACCTGAATGCCATGATTTGTAAATGAAAATGGTTGTTACAATTTTTGGTATCAGAGCATGGATAGGTTCCATAGGGGCATACATATGAAAATGACATGACTTTTGCACTATTATGCATTATCATATGACATAGTCATACATGTCTAGGGTATTAGCATAGGGTAGTCATGGTAGTACCCATGGCTCACTAAAGAGAGAGGATTCAGTCGATTTGCATTCCATAGAAGCATCATGCCAACCATTAAGAGATCAACCTACTGATAGTGTTAGGCTCCACACATTCATTCATTTCATTGAATATGGCGTCACAATTGTATAGTAAGCATCAATCTTTAGGTTTTAATCTATGTGTTTCTACTCGTTTGAGAGATGTGATGATTGTGGATAAGTTATGTCATGATTGTGTAATTCACATTGATGACGTTGAGTTGAATGCTGATATAGTATTATTGCCACTTTGTGAATTTGATGTGATATTGGGCATAGACTGGTTGTCTAAATATCATGCAATAGTAAATTTTTTTTACTAACAAAGTTGTTTTGGAATCTCTAAATCATACAAAGGTTGTGTTTCAAGGGAAAGGCAAATTGTACCCATCTGCCTAGTTTCTACTATCAAGGCTTTTTGCATGATTAAAAGTGGTTGTAAGCTTATTTGGCCCATATGGTAGACACAAGGTTCACAAATGAATTGCTTGAGAATATTTTCATGGTAAATGAGTTTCCAGATGTGTTCCTAATTGACATACCTAGTTTGCCAACTGATAGGGAGAGAGAATTCACAATTGAGTTAGTCCCATAAACTGCACTAATATCCATTCCACCTTATAGGATGGCTCCAATTGATGAGTTTCCAGATGTGTTCCTAATTGACTTACCTAGTTTGCCAACTGATAGGGAGATAGAATTCACAATTGAGTTAGTCTTATAAACTGCACTAATATCCATTCCACCTTATAGGATGGCTCCAATTGAGTTAAGAGAATTAAAGACTCAATTACATGAACTACTTGAAAAGGGATTCATCAAACCTAGTGTGTCACCTTGGGGTGCTCTAGTATTATTTGTTAGAAAGAAATATGGGGCAATGAGGCTGTGTATTGATTACAGGTAGTTAAATTGGGTTATTGTGAAGAACAAGTATCTTTTACTAAGGATAGATGATCTATTTGACTTGTTACAAGGACCACGAGTGTTTTCTAAAATTGACCTAAAATCAGGATATTATCAGCTCAAAATTTCAAACCCAGATGTACCAAAGACAACGTTTTGAACTAGGCATAGGCATTATGAATTTTTGGTGATGCCATTTGGTTTGACTAATGCACTAGCTGCATTTATGGCTTTTATACACAAAGTGTTCTAGCCGTACTCAGACAAATTTTTAATTGTGTTCATTGATGACATACTAGTGTATTCAAGGAGCAAAGAGGAGTATGAAGAACATTTAAGGATTGTGTTGCAAATTTTGAGAGAAAAATAACTATTTGCTAAATTAAGCAAGTGTGAATTCTAGATTGACCATGTGGTATTTTTAGGACATATAGTTTCTTAAAAGGGCATAAAGGTGGATCCAAACAAAATTAAAGCAATAGTAAAATGGAAAATCTTAAAGAATGTTGCAAACGTTTGAAGTTTCTTAGGACTAGCTAGGTATTATCATTGATTTGTTCAGGGATTTTCACTTATAGCTGTTCCTTTGACTAAGTTACTTTGAAAAAATGTAGCATTCAGTGGTCTAAAGCATGTCAGGAGAGTTTTGATGACTTAAAAGATAGATTGACATCTGCTCTAGTGTTAGCCATTCCTACTAGTAATGGAAGATTTATAGTATATAGTGATGCCCCACATCAAGGTTTGGGATGTGTTTTAATGCAACATGGTAAGGTAATTGCATATGCATCTAAACAATTGAAGCCTTATGAATTATCTTAACCAGTACATGATCTAGAACTTGCTGCCATTGTGTTTGCTTTGAAAATATGGAGACATTACTTGTATGGAGAAACTTTTCAAATATTTACAATCATAATAGATTGAAGTATTTGATGAGCGAAAAAGAATTAAACATAAGACAAAGGCAGTGGTTAGAACTATTAAAAGATTATGATTACACCATTGAGTGTCACCCAAGGAAGGCAAATGTGATGGTTGAAGCTTTGAGAAGGAAATCAATAAGCGATATAACTAATTTACGTGTATTTCCATTATCTTATTATGTTGAATTACCAGCTATGAATATGGAACTAAACATACAAAAGAATGGGGTATTGATTGCTAATTTTCAAGTGAGACCAATGTTGCATGATTGAATTAAAGAAGCACATGACAAGGTTCTAAAGTTACATAAAATGATTGAAATGGTAAAATAGGGGAGACATGGTGATTTTGATATTCAAAATGATGCCTTGATCTTGGGTTCTTATATTTGTGTGCCTAATATTGATAACTTATAAAGAGAAATCCTATAAAAAGCACATAATGCTCTATGTGTCATGCATCTAGGAATGATGAAAATGATAATACCCTACGATCTAATTTTTGGTGGCCTAAAACGAAGAAAATGTAGCAGCCTATGTTTCAACATGTTTGACTTGTCAGTAGATTAAAACAGAACATTAAGTATCAATTGGAAAATTGACACCATTGACGATTTTAGTATGAAAATGGGAAAGAATAACCATGAACTTTGTATATGGGTTATTGAGAACTTTGAAGAAGAATGATGCTATATGGGTGATCATTGATAGACTAACAAAGTCACCTCATTTTTTGCCTATTCAAATGGGGTAATTCACTTAAGCATTTAGCCAAGAAATATGTGGATGAAATTGTTAGATTACATGGCATTCCAATGTCCATTGTATCAGATAAATATCCACAATTTATATCTTGATTTTGGGTTAGTTTGCAATAGGCTTTGGGTACCAAGTTAAGTTTCAATATTGCTTTTCATCCTCAGACAGATCGGCAATCAGAAAGGATAATTCAGACACTTGAAGACATGCTTTGACCTTATGTGATAGAGTTCAAAGTTGCATGGGATGAATATATTGCCTTGATTGAATTTGCTTATAGTAATTATTATCACAACAGCATACAGATAGTACCATATAAAGCACTATATAGAAGAAAATCTCGAAGTCCTATCTATTGGGATGAAGAAGGGATGTATGTTTTTGAAGAGTTAGAACTAGTGCAAGACATTATGGACAAGGTGAAGGTAATTAAGAGCAAACTTAAAGCAGCACAAGACAGGCAAAAGAGCTATGCAGCCAACATAAAAGAGAAATGGAATATAAGGTGGGAGATAATGTGTTCCTTGGAGTTTCACCATGGAAAGGAATAATTCAATTTAGCAAGAAGAGGAAACTGAGTCCTCGATACATAGGACCATATGAGATCTTAGAAATAATTAGTCCATTAGCTTACAAGCTAGTATTACCACTAGAGATGGCTCAGATTCATGATGTATTCCATGTGAGTATGCTAAAAAAATATTGGTATGACCCTACATAGATACTTAGGGATCCAATAATAATAATTGCAGATGATGTAAATTGCATTGAAGAACAAGTAAAAATCATTGGTTATAAAACAAAACAGTTACAAAATCGAGAAATCCCATTGGTTAAGGTGCTATGGAGAAACCAATCACAAGAAGAGGCTATATGGGAAACCAAAGAGAATATTAAATGACAATATCCAATTTGTTTATAGGTATTGAATTTTAAGGACAAAATTCTTCATAAGAGGGGAAGAAATGTAACATCTCTATCTACATTCATTGGCATTCTTACATGAACATATTCATTGCATAAATGATTTGTAATCCCACATGAACATATGCAATTGATAAGTGACCATTTAGATATGTGAATGGGATAAGCATGACGATGACACTTGCACCATTGCATTTGGGACACTTGAATATATATGTAATGTTTGTATAGTTGCATGGCAAATTATCTTATGTTATGTGCATGTTATAACATTAGAAATAATGCTTTTTTAGAGCTTATTTAAAAGTATAAGGAGAATATGGGGATTAGGTGATGAAAGAGTGAAGAAGAGGGAGAAAAAGAGGAATATTGAAATTCTAACCAATGGTAGTGGGACATCATGATTTTGTCTTATTATAGTAGGTATACAAATTAAATTTGTAATCTTTTAGGATCATATTGAAAAGCCCAAAAACATAAGAGTGTGCAGAAAATAGAAAGAAGGAAAGGAAGAAAAGAGGAAGAAGAAGAAGAAGAAGAAGGAGGAGAAGGAGAAGAGTGAGCTAGCTTGGAGGAAACCCTAGGCTTTTCTAGTTTTGGCAAAAGAGGTAAGTGATTTTATCTTTTTCCTACATGAAATTCCTCCCTCATAACTTGTTAAACATGCATGATTAGGAAGAATTATGGAGTAATTTGAAATAGAGCTCATGTATGAAGGTTATAGCTCAAAAGAAACAATAGCTTATTATTTTGGTTTTGTTGTTAGAATAGATATTTTAGCTATAATTTTATAACCGCAAAAGAGAAATTAGGGAAAGTTTAAAATACAAAAGTTGTAGATTTATGCTTCATATAAATTCATGTAAAATTTTTTTGCGTAATTTGGTGTGTGTGAGGAGATATGACTCCTTCATTATGGCTGGTTCACAATCAACTGAAATCTCTTCAGTTTGGTTATTTTCATAAATTTTATTGACTTTATGTTTTGATTTAGGCAAAGTTAAAAACATAAAATTTTTGAGGTTATATCCCCTCTATATACATGTAAAGCAGTTTTGCTTGATTTGTTATATGGAAAGAAATATAGTTCATTGATTGTGACTGACCCTAAACCTAATGAAACCTAAAAAGTCTTATAATTTTGTTTTCTAATAATTTGATGGCCATAGAATCTGAATTTGATGATGTGAAAAACTTGAAAGTTATATATTTATGTCTAATATACATTCATGTAAAATATTTTTGCTAAATCTGTCTTGGTTGATGAGATATTGCCCCTTTATCATGATTGATTGTCAACATTTTGAAAATCTGCTCACCTTGTAATCGGTCATTTGTTTCGGTGACTTTATAAAGTGAATTAGATAATGAGTAAAACATGAAAAATGTTCCTTTATGTGTTTTATAAATTTTGGTAGATCCGTTTTTTAATTGGATTTGTACAATTTGAGATATACCCAAGACTATAAGACCTACTTAGACTAAGATGATATTAAAATAGGGCAAAATTCAAAAATTCACCACATTTTTTATATATCTTATATTGACCTAAATTTTGACTATATTGTATCATTATATGTCTAGTTTATTTGAAAAAAAGAATAAACTAATTTTGATAAGTATATCTAGAGTTATTACTATGGGAGTGTAGCAAGGTCAAGCTGCCATATAAGGAAAATACGCATAAATACTAAGTCCACTTGCATGGATCATGTCATAGTTGCATACTAGACATTCATAATCATTTTGGCATACTTATAACCATGTATTTATCATATTTTAGGATCTTAACACTTTAAGGAATCCCTAGAGAGAGAAGTAAACCTACCATAAAGGTTGGTCACATCAAAAGGTGAGCAAAAACCATAATTAGATTCTAATGTGCATATGTGATAATTTTATGATATGCTTATGTTCTGTTACATGTATATGTGATTGAATTGTTACATTTTAGATGTGAATACAAGTCAAGTGAGAATTATATGCTCTTAATGATTACTTTGTATACCATTATGAATGCAATGGAACTAAAATGATGTTATGACTGACTTGTCAAACACTTGCAAATCACTTCGAAAAGGGATCAATATGGCCTATTGGCACATGTTACTAATAAAATGATTCAGTTATTATATCCTGGCCAACATAATCAAATGTCACTTAAATCACATGAATTCCCGAAAGTAGTGTTTGCCTTGCAAGGTCACAATAAAAATAAATCTATTGCATTTGCACTTGCATAGTCAATTCTTATTCTTGTAATATATCCTGATGATATTTGATTGTTGGTTGTGCCATAGGAATCTAATTATTCTTTTTATTTGTTGAGTTAAGACTCACCAAATCGTAATTATATTTTTCAGATACTGAAGCATAGGGTTTGGATACTTTCATGCATAGAGTTTTGCATAGAGTCACATGGACCACATGTTGTCGGCTGAATTCTAACTCTCTCTCTCTCATTGTGTCACGTCCATATATCTAGATAGGAAGCAGTTTATGGTCACTAACATTGAACATTAGTTAACATTATGTACATTAAATACATGTTGGATTGTGTATGTATAATGAATCAACCTTTATGCATATGTGATTTTGGACCTGAATGCCATGATCTGTAAATGAAAATGGTCGTTACACTCAAGAGAAGATTAGATGACATAGAAGGTACTTAGGTTAAATAGCTTAACCATATTCTCTAGGCTTTCTAAGCTACTCCAAGAACTAGAATGGGTTAAATGTCATTTCCCTAGCATATGGAACCAAAACAGTGGTACTATTATAGATTGGGCTCCCATTTTATAAAGTCCACCACCGACTAAACAAAATGAGGAGGTTCTCTACATTAATTTTGATCTCCTAGGTAGTAGAGGAGAATATGTTGCCATCCAAATAACAACATATCAGTAGAGAGTAATCTAGTTCCATAACAAGAGAGTTAAAGCCCAAACTCTTTAGTAAGCAAACCTTGTACGTAGAAGAACTGACAAAATTCGAGAAGACATAGGGGTGACCAAGCTCGGCGCTAACCAGAGGAGCCTTACAAAATCCTTAAGGCAATTAGGCTAATAACATATAAGCTCAAGACCATGGAAGGCAAACTTGTACTGCGCACATGAAACATAGAAGCTCTAAAGAAATACTTCACGTAGACAGCCCTAGTGGCTCCTGTAAAATGGCTTGGACCATATGTCAGCCTCATAACATATATCAAAGACTAACATAGAGTTTCTACTTTATACTTCATCAAATTTATTTGTATCATACAAAACATGTACTGAGCTAATTTATCTCGTATATCACGATACAAAAAGGAACTCATAAATCGTACTAAGCATGTATCGAGCTAATTTACCTCATACATCGTAATGCAAAAAGGCATTCATAAATCATACAAAAAATGTACTGAGCTAATCCATTTCATATAGCTAAATTCATACATGAACTAAACCAGTTTGCCCAATAACTAATATACTGAATTGGTTACATAATGGATGATTAGTCCGAGCTAATCTACAATCAAAGCAATTACTATGAGCTATTAACATTGATAATAACTGAAGCTTTTTTATAAACAAATCATTATAGACCATTAGAGTTACTCAATAACATTGCTTAGTTAAATTTTCAAATTTTGTGATTATTAAATCATGATTAATGTAAGTACTCAAAAGAAGGACACAACATAAAAGAAAAATAATAATTCTTATTACTTTGAAAATTTTCACAACCTAGAAGGACGACCCTAAGGTTACAGACATTCTATGCTTTACTCTTTCGGTTCGTCCCCAATAACTACTATTACATCCTCATCCCCTTTCCCATCTTGCTCCTCAACTAGCATCATTGCGGTAACAAAAAAAATTGACATTCCCCATAAAGTCAAAATTTTGACTCAATAATGTCTTTGCTAGTTGCTACTAGATGAAAGCATTATAGTTCAAACAAACCTATGCCACCTCATTCAATGTAAGCCCTCGAGCCTTTACCTCTTTCTTCTCCTAAAGATGAACCTCCTACTCCAGCTTGGGGACTTGAGCATACATCTTCTATAGCTCAGCTACCTTTGCCCATAGTGAAGCAATCACGCTTTCAATGGCATAAAGTTTTTCCTCCATCAAAGATAACAACTAAACTTCGTGCTCAGTTTGCTTAAAGGTATCTTGATGCTCCTTGTATAAGGCATTGTAGGCATCTTGAACCTTTATGAGCTATACCTTCAACTCATAAAAAATTTAGACTTCCTTATTAGAAACCTTGAGGCATCGGTCCAGCACCATATTAGTCGTCATCATTGCCTACATAGACCAAATGAGTAAGGTGTAAAACTAGTTGTTCTATAAGTATTAAAAAAGAATCAAGAGGACAACAATACCTTTAGCGAATGCATGTTCATCCAAACCATGAGCTGCTTATTGGTTAATGCCTCGAACCTTTCCTTGTCCCTTGAAAAGGTACATAGTCGAGTCATAGTCTTAACCACATTTTTGTGTTTTAGACTATTGTCATGCTTTTTAGTAGATGAGCTCTAGAATCAGGACAACAGTTAGAACCTTCAAGTACACTAAATGACTCCTCATCAGAGTGAACCTCCACCACCTCAGCTCACGATTTCTTAGGTGGAGGGTAGAGGTTTTTGGCCTACTCTAGTGGCTTGGCTAGGACGAGTTGCCCATCACTAGCTTGGCAACTGTCAGTGAATGATCACTCCCAATAACTATCCCCAGGGTAGGCCTTTTTTAGCCTGGTGTTTGCTTCACCCAACCCTTCCCCATTGCCTTCTACTCCCACGCGGCTTTTTGAGGTGCCATATCAGCACTCACTTCTTTAAGATCCATATCTATAAAATAAAAAGATATTAATATAATTAGTCACCATATTAGATAGCTATTAAAGTGCCATACTAGTCAGCTCGATCATGGGATAGTGTCTGGTTGTTAGCTCGATTAAATGAATGCAATCATCAGCTCGAATCCTCTCCACTACATCAACTTCTAGCTAAAATACTTCAATGTCCATCTTTCAGTCATCTTTCCTCATCTACTTTAAAGGAAATGAAATCTCTTCAGTGTAAGTTACCATAAAAACTTATGCTTCCACCCCTTTATGGATGAAAGATAGTTGGAAAAGAGCTCAAAATTAGGTTGAGCTAATACATGGCAGTGATCTTCTCCAGCTCGATTATTGAGGGAATATACATGCTTGAAGACACTAACTATAAATTCCAACCTCTTCTCCTGAGTCAACAGAAACATCCCCACCAATATCTGAAGTGCATTCAGACTGAGTTGAGAAGGAGCAATGTTGTACATGGCGAAAACTTAACTACAGAGGCTGAGGAATTAGCATTTAAAGTCCAGCTTTTAGACCCTCCTCATATAACAGGAACTATTTTGGCTCTAACTCTAAGAATGCTTGCAAATTCGGCCCAGGCATAGTCAGAGTGAATGAGCTTAGAATTTTATATAACTGACGAATTATAGTAAGGTCTAACTCGGTCAAACCACTAGCAATTTCTATCACCTAACTGATCGCTCATTTTGGCCTCATCCCTAGCTCAACGCACCTCAAAAGAAACTGATGCATTCGGCTAAGGCAAGTCTAATAAGGATCAATTACAACTTTAAGGCTCAATTATAAGAGATAGGCTAAAGAAGTTTAAAGATGCACTTGGAGCTTTTATATAAGGAAAGATATGGAAAGAATTAGCCCAAACATATGAATGATTACATAAAGCCCAAATGCATGAGGATGGCAGTTTGGACTCTTCAAATGGAGTGTTTAATTTAATCCAATGGTGCCTAATTGATGGAGAGGACCAAAGCCCAACACCATTCTGCCATAGCATGGAATTGAGCCCAAAATGTGAAGACAAGCCCAAATGTTAAAGATCTATGCCAGATTTGCTTAGTTGGCATTATTTGGCATTGTTTTCATATTGCCATAAAGAGTTCTCCTCATTGGCTGAATATCATATTGCTTTTAGTTAGGAATCTATAGTTAGTTATTTATTTGTGTAAAGAACCTTGAAATAAGGTGTTTTAATACTAGAAATTAGTTAGGCCAGATCACGGTAACTAGTAGGATTATTTAGGCTAGTTCATGGCAACCAATAGGATTACTTAGGCCAGATTATGCAACCAATAGGATTACTTAGGCCAGATCATAGCAACCAATAGGATTATTTACTTTTAGTCTTTATGTGAGAGTGAGATTAGTTATCCTAATAGGTATAGGAGTTGTAAATTTGACAAGAACATGTAAGGCTAAATTAGAAAGTGTTTTTTAGGGTTTTCGTAACATTTGTGAAGGATGTTTAAACCCCTATTTGGTTATTAATAAAAAAATAGATGATTTTTGCTTAAACTTTGTGAGATTGATTCTCTTCTTGAGTTCTTGAATGGACTTGGTGAGATTGTTGAGTGAACTTGATAATTGCACAAAATTAGTTTAATCTAGGTCCTGAATTACTTGGTTAATTGAGGATTGAGATTAACACAACTTAAATCATGTGTTCTAGGTTGCTAGAAATAATTTTTTAAAAAAATCTAGTTTAGATTTAAGGATTTATCATCTTTTTTATCTTTGACTTATACTTGGGACTCGTGTTCATCAAATAGAAAATAAGCTAATTCCACCTCATTTGTATCAAATTGGTATCAAAGCCAAGGTTATTCAAGATCAAAAGGTAGTATTCTTATATTGTTCTTCATTGTTTGCTTGTGTTCTTGTGATTAGAACATTCAAATCACACTCTGCCTCTTCCTTTTCTTGTTTCAATTCCATTAATTTTTTGATGTTCCATTCTATTTTTCTTTGTTTTCTTCTGTCAAATTCATTTGTCTCATCATATTAATCATTCTTTTGTGTTAGAATTCCATTTTGGTTAGTTTGCATCAAGAAAATCACGCAAAACTTCTAAATTGGAAATTAACATTCTATCATTATTAATTTAGTTTCATATTGTTCCATTGTGTTACATTCTATTTTCTTTGATTTCCATAATTGAATTAGTGTGTTTCATCATCCAAAAATGTGCTTGTATCATTAGAATCTAATGTGAATAGATTGTTTTTCAAAATTTCCTTAAAACAAGGAAAATTATGAATTGAGCAATTACAGCACCAATTTTGTTCTAATTGTTCAATTCAGTTCCAATCTATTTGTTTTTACTTTTAATCATTATATTAGCTTGATTTATCATCCCATATCAAATTTGATTAAAAATTCTATAAGAATCTCATACTTTTGCAAAATTTCCTTAAATCAACGAACTTTGCAAAATAAGCTTATTTCTTTGTTATAGTTGGATTTCTTTGTTTCTTTCAATTCAAATTCATTTTTCTTTGTGGATTAACCTTTCTTGTGTCCCCAATTGCATATTTGAAGTTTTAAATTTAAGAAATTCCTTGAAATTTGGAAGTTTGCCAAATTTTCCTTAAATTAAGGAAACTTGATTTTTAGCTTATTTCTTGTAATTTCTTCATTGCTTTTGATTCCAATTCATTTCATTTTGTGTCCAATCAATTTGTTGGCATTTCTTAAGTGTTTAAGGCTGAACCACATCATTCAAATTCAAAGGAAGGTGAAATTATGAATTTGCGCCTAATCTTATTCCATTTAGCTTCTATTTTGATTTTGCATGGTTTTTGAGTTGTTCTTTGTAATTCTTTCAATTTTAATTTTGTTTTAAGCTTCTAAGGTCAAAAAAAAGAAAAGGAAAAAAATAAAAAAAGAACATAAAGATAAGATTAAAAAATTTCAAACAAAAGAAAAAAAAGAAAGAAAATAAAAGTAATAAAAAAAGAAATAAAGGAAGCTAGAAATTGCATAAGAACTTGTTTGCACCAAAAGAAGCTAATTTCAATTCTCTGATTTGCATTCATCCTAGGCTTGATTTTCCATCAATTTTGAGTTCAAAACACCACTTTGCAACTTTGTCTGCCTTTAAATTCTTAAATTTTGATTAGGTCTTTAGTTATTTATTTGCTTGCAACCAGATTGTGTTACTTTCAATTCTTTCGTTATCTAAGTGTTTAGGTTTAATTTATGCTTGTTTTATATTAGGTTTGAGCTTATCTTAACATAAAGTAACTTAGTCTTTAAATAACTTAAGAATATTTAGTGATAAAAGGCAAGAGTGTGTAAGCTCATAAGGGGGTAAAAGCCAATTTTGAGTTAAACACGAGTGTAAGTGCCTTCAATTGAGTGCAACTATGTAAGGGAGTGTTTGTGAGGATATTACTTTGCTATTTACTAACCATGGAAAAACCTAAAGATGATCTAGAATAGATGTAGTTTATTACAACTATGTAAGATACTATGGCCCTTATGTAACAAGAGTTCAAAGAGGTGAAAAAATAGCTTAGGAGCATTCAAAATGCCTCTAATTCAAATAGCATATGCACCCATTTAAGACAACTAAAGCATTATAGATTCATTAATGATGAGGAGGAAGATGATTCACATAAAGAAAGTTCCTAAAGATCAAGCAAGTAAGATGGCAATCTAAGTGGCATTAAGCTAAAAATTCCTACTTTCAATGGCAAGAGTGATCTCGAGTCTTATTTATTATGGAAAAGAAAAGTAGACTTTGTATTTGATTGTCAAAATTATAGTGAGGAAAAGAAAGTTAAGCTTGTAGCTATAGAGTTTGTAGATTATGCTCTTGTATGGTGGGATCAAATCATGTACACTAGGGAAACATGGGGGGATAGTCCAATTAGTACTTGGGAAGAGATGAAAAGAGTCATGAGAAAATGTTTTGTACCTAGTCATTACTATAGTGATTTGCACAACAGATTGCAAAGACTAGTGCAATGGGGAAAAATTATGGAAGAATATTACTAAGAGTTAGAGGTAACTTTGATTAGGGATGAAATTGAGGAGACCATGGAACAAACTACAACTAGATTTCTTACTGGATTTAATAAAGAAATTGTGAATTAAGTGGAGGTGTACCCCTATAATAATTTAGAGGATTTGTACCATAATGCTATCAATGTGGCAAAATAACTAAAAGGTAAGCTATCTAAGCCCAATTTCAATTTAGTTTCTTGGACTAACAAATTTAAAAGTGGTGATAAGCCTAATATAAGGTCCAAAGTCGAGCCACCTAAGAAGGATAGAGGGAAGCCCAATATGAGGTCTAAGGCCAAGCCACTAAACAAGGACCGAGGGAAGCCCAATTTTCCTACTAAGGTCGAACCTAATATGCCCAATAAGAATAGCTCAATTATTTGTTTCAAATGCTATGGAAGAGGGGATGTTGCATGTGATTGCCTATTAAAAGAATAATGATTTTGAGAGATGGTGAGATTATTAGTGAAGATGAAAATAGAGAAGAAACAGATCATGAAATGCCTCCATTGGAAGATGTTAGTGATGTTGATGAATAAGGTAACAAGGAAAGATATTTTTGTGACTAGACGTACTTTAAATGTCCAAATAAAAGATGAACAAGTGCAAAAAGAAAATGTATTTCATGGAAGATGCAGAATAAATGGCAACTTATGTCTTATTATAATTGATGGTGATAGTTGCACTAATGCAGCTAGTACCTACCTAGTTGAAAATATGAAATTCCTAACTTTAAAGCATCCTAAGCCATATCATTTGCAATGGCTAAATGAATATGGCAAAATTAAGTTATAAAGCAATTTAGGATAGCATTTTCAATGGGCAAGTACAAGGATGAGGTGTTATGTGATGTTATTCCTATGCAAGCTAGTCATGTGCTTTAGGCCATCCTTAACAATATGATAGGAAGGTAAAACATGATGGGTTTTCTAATGTATATAAGTTTAATTTTAGGGGTAGACATATTGTATTATCTTCTTTATCCCTTTCTCAAATTTATGAAGATCAACAAATTTTGAGAGAGAGAGAATGTGTGCATAAACAAGAAAAAATATTAGCAAGGCAAAAGGAGAGCTGTGAGAAAACCCATGAGAGGTGTGAGTAAAAAGTGGAAAAAGGAGAGGAAAGAGTGGATGCACATAAAAAAAAAAAGAGGTGCATGCAAAAGGAGAG
>CATIWR010453064.1:0-28565 GCA_949677035.1 Omphalea diandra | reverse complement strand
TTTCTGTTAAATTTCGCAACAAAAATTTTGACTTGATAAACCTAAATAAATGTAAAATAAAATAAAATAAGTGCTCTTTACAACAGTAAGTACAAGTGTTTACAGCATCGCAAAACCTAGCCTCCGCACAAAAATTCACTTTCAAATTTTTCACGAGTTCCATTTTTTCAGCCTGGTTCTGATTTTGTTCGTCAATAGCCAATTGGGTGCACTTCTCGACATCTTCAATCAAATATCGGCTCTCGTGTTCATTGTCGAGCTGCAGCATCAGTATCAAAACCCGCACTTCTGTAAATCTGCTTGTTATAGCAAATAAATTGTCGTCTCACTTCCTCACTCTCAAAGTCGTCAAGGTTGTCGCAGTGCGGATCATCGACGTCTTCCAAAGCTGCACGCCTTGCTTCCTCACCGTGACTGTCTTCCTCATCCTCATCGCTGTATTCCTCAACCTCTGTAGTCTCATCCTCCTCATAATCATAGTTGTCTTCGTCAAGCGCGAGCGCATTAAAATATGATTCGCACACCAGAATACCTCCATCCGCAGAAGCCATCACTTTTTAAGAGCAATTCCAGAGGAAGTTCACCTCCTTCTTTTACCACCTAATCCATCGCCTCCTTTTCCAGATTCTCATAGTATTCTGAAAATAAAAGAGGGCATCTTTGGGTTCAGGGATTAACAAACTAGCTCCGCTGAGGAAAGAGGAAAATAAGAGTGGGGAGAAAAATAAAAGGACAAAAATAATGAAAGAAATTAATTTTATCTTGTTTAGGGAAAGAGAGGAAAAATATGGTTTATTTTTTATTCTTAATTTTTAAAAAATAAAAGAGAAAATACGATATATTAAAGTGATTTTTATAAAATTATAATTTTTTTCATTAAAAGAAAGTAAAATAATAAGAGTGAGTAAAAATAAATTCGAATAAATCAATCGAATCAAGTTATTTCGGTTCGATTATTTACACTATATTTAAAATAATGATGTAAAGAAAAAATAAAATAAAGAGATAAAATAATTTTTATTTTTCTTTTTTATGTTTGGATAAAAGGGAGAGGAAAAAAATAAATTTATTTTTCTTTATTTGAAAAGTAAAATATGGAAGAAAAAGAAAATATTATTTCATATATTTTCAAATTTACCTTTTATTCAAGAAAATATTTGGATATATAATTGTATTGTATAATGATAAAAAAAATAATTATTTTGTAATTTAATTAATTTTATATGAAATAAAATTTTATATAATAATAAATATAATATTAATATTAAAAAATATATAACATTAGTTTTTGATATTTTAATTGTTAAAAAAATATATTTATATATTGAGTTATATTTTTTAAATATTGAACATTAGTTTTAAAATTAAATGTTAAAAACTAATATTTATCAAATATTATTTTTTAATATTTAATATTCAAATATTGATAAATGCGAAAACTAAAAAGATACTAAATAAAAAAAGGTTATAAGATTTTGAGAGAATTAATTTCTAATAAAAATTTTAGATAAAATTATTTTACTAATTTTATAATTTAAATTCACTTTATGTTGATTTTAAATCAAAAAATAAAATAACTTTAATTCATTATAAATTTATTCTACACAATAAAATTTCATATAATTAACAACGATACGTAGATTCAATTTTAAAATTATAATATTTCTTTATCATGATTTAAAAAATTTATATTTTTATCAATTACGAAAATCTCTATTAAATATAATATTATAGTGTGATATAAACTAAAATTCACATGATAAGTAGGATTTTATACTTAATTCAAAAAAGCATTGGATGTATAATTGTATTGTATAATGATAAAAAAAAGATAATTTTATATTTTAATTGATTTTATATGCAATCAAAATTTATATAATGTTAATACTAAAAAAAAATCTATCATTAGGTTTTTATACTTAAAATCAAATCGAACAAAAAATATTGAAAAAATTGAATTAATTGAATCGATTAAATCAAAATTTATGTTTATAAATCGAACTGATAAAATTTTGGTTCGGTTTGTTTCAATTAAATTACATGTATTTTAAATTTAATTTGATTCAAATTGATTTGATTTATTAATTACTTGGATTAATTCGATTTTTTATCTAAAAAATTGAACCAAAAACCGAAATTTATTTTTTTAAAATTATAACAGAATTAAATCAATTTTATTAAAAAACCGAACTGAATCAACTCGATTCGGTCAGATTTTTGCTCACCTACTATTTTACTTTTTTTTAACGAGCAGAATTGTAATTTCATAATAATTCATCAAGTTTCCCATATTTTCTCTTCATTTTGGAGAGAAAGTCAATGGTGGAAAATAAATCATATTTTTTTCACTCTTATTTTCCTTCTTTTCTCAAATAAAGTAAAATGTGTTTCTTTCCTTATTTTTAATTCTTATTTTTCTTTCCCTTTTATTTTTCTTCCTTCGAAACACTGCATTATTAAAATCGGTTTGGTTCGATTATAATTTTAAAAATTTGATTTTTGATTTGGTTTTTTGGATAAAAAATAAAAAAATCTAATTAACTGAAGTAATTAATAAATCAAACTAATTTAAATTGAATCAGATTTAAAATACATGTAATTTAATTGAAACAAACCGAATTGAACCAAATTTTTTATAGGTTCAGTTTGGTTTATAAATACATAAATTTCGATTTAATCGATTCAATTAATTCGATTTTTTCAAAATTTTGATTCAGTTCAATTTTATTGATTCAGTTCAATTTTAAGTATAAAAACTTAATGTAAGATTTTTTTTTTAATATTAACATTATTTTATCATTATATAAATTTTGATTTCATATAAAATCGATTAAAATATAAGCTAATTATTTTTTTATTATACAATATAATTATATATCCAAATATTTTATTTAATAAAGGGTAAAATTGAAAATATATGAAATAATTTTTTTTTCTTTTCATAGTTTGCTTTCCAAATAAGAAAAAATAATTTTTTTCTGTCACCTCTTTTTCATCTAAGTTTGAGGAAAGAAAATAAAATTTATTTTTTTCTTATTTTCTTTTCCTCCTACATCATTTTTTCAAATACAGTGTGAACATGTAAAAGTAATTTTTGACACGCGAAAATTACTTTTGGAAGAAGGAATTTAGTAAGGCATAAATGTCTTTTCATTTTGGAATTTAGGTATTTCTATACAAAACCCAAAGCAAAAAGACACGTGGTTCGGCATGACATTACCATTTTAAAGCCAGTCTCTTTTTTGGGCTTACTTCCCCATTACCTAAAAAATTTCAGCCCACTATCACAAAAATTTGTTACCCAACAGGTTAGCAACTCACAACGTACAAAATCCCATTCCCGCCATCCTGCCCATCCCAGGTACATACCACTTGCCACTCGATTCACTTCTCTCATGACTCACTTGTACTCATAACTCAGATCTCTATCTCTCATCCTTTGAACGTTTATACCGCGAAAATCAAAAATCAACTCTGACAGTGTAACCTAGGTTCCAAATTTCAATCACAGTTAGGGTTTCAATTTGCCTCTGCAAGACATTAAAAAATCACTGGTATATTATGAAATGAAGTTGAAGATCAACAAAGCCTGCGATCTCAACTCTATCTCGGTTCTTCCTCCTCATTCAAGGTTTGAATTCAGTTAGCCATTCTCTTTCTGTTTATTTTCCTGTAAAATGCGCCAAAACTCGAGAAGATCAAAATTCCAAATCTTTAAATTTTCGCTGGACGTGGTCCATCGTGATTGTTTTGGTTCAGTTGAGGTCAGCTTTCCATATATCAAAAAATTCAAGCCAAAGGAAATTAAATTTTCATCTTCTAATTTTCCTTGGTTTTATCAGCAGCCAAATATAGGCCATAGGAGTGCGATTTCCTTCTCATTTCCAAACTTGGCGTGTAAACTTCTCATTGTCAGCGAGATCCGCTTATTTGCTGCAAAATAAAGAAAAATTGTAAAAGATATTTACTCTGAGATAACCTATAATACCTCCTAAGCTTAGTTTCGTCTTTTTTATTGCTCCCGAGGACTGAATGCTATCAACTAGTAAGAAAACATGGAAAACCTACTGCAGAAAGCCTGAAACTATGTCTTTATTTGCAAGCAAATAAGAATTACATCATCGGTTTTTTTCTTTAAAAAAAATGTTTTTTGGAATCTGCATGTCTGTTGAGATCAACTATTTCTGTTCACATGACATGCCTCTGTGTAGGAGAGAGAGAGAGACAGAGAGAGGTACAAACATTTTTTAATATAGAAATATTTGTAAGTTGAATGCGAGGAATGATGAAACTTTGCTGCAAGATTTTAGAGAATGATTCAGAAACTTTTTTTTTGGGTACTTGAAAACCTTGTTCTTATTTGTCTTGACGCTACCGGTTTTATTAATGATATGAAGGAGATTGAGTGGTATACCAAGTGGACTGCAAACATCACAGCTTCGATCACAACAATCATTTTCACAGGGAATTTCATCTCAGCATGGCATGTTTTCTCAGCTCTCTCAGACCTCTTTTGATGAAGGTCTAACAAATGACCAGGTGAATCTTATTTCTGCTTTTGATTTTTCTTGTGTTTACTCAGAAAATTTAGAAACAGTGAAGTAAATAATATTGGAGCTTTGTGAATCCTCTTTTTATTTATTTATTTAAATATTGTTTCCAAACATTTGAAGCACTTAATTGAACTAAGTTTACTGGATGTATCAGTACTAATCTCAGTTGTGCTGAGGCACTTGATGTGGAAACCTATGATGTGATCTTTTATTCATTTCATTTTACAACCCACTTGTAGCAAAAAAAACAACAAATTCTTGAACACATTATGGAAGGCTGGAAAGCTTTGGGTGTTCTGACTGATAAATGGAAATTGAACATATATTTGGTCTCTCTCTTGGTCCTATGTCTCAGAATACTAAAACTTATAATAATAGACTTGAAGGTTATTTCACGAGAAAAGTTCTTGTTTCTGGTAGATACATTATGCTCACTATAAGGTGTGAGGATCTAGTCAACTTACGCATCATCTCAACACTCATTGGCCATTAATGATGGTACATACAAAATAGTTCTTATCATATATGGGTCCTGTGACTTCTGTTCTTCGGTTTTCTTTCTTTGTGTTGATCAAAAGATGTCTCCCTGGGATTGTATTGTGTTTTATAGCTTTTAGATCCTTGTCGAGGCAGTTCTGTAGTCTTAATTGTTTGCTATCTCTTTTCTTTGTGAAACCTTCAAAATAGATCAGTATTTCTCTCATAATGGTTTTGGTCTTGAGCAGCATTATAGCCCAAAACTGAAAGAAACTATCTTCACTGTGTTATAATTGATATAACAAATGGAAACTAAACCAAAGTAAAACAAAAAATATCCATTGCTATGCCCTTTTCATTGTGTTCATTTACTATTTACAGAGATTGAATTCTCAAGAACGAGAAACCTCCGCGAGAAGAGCATCTTGTTTGCCCCCAGTTAGCTATGCACGTGAAGAGAGTCAAATGCCAATCTCAAGATCTTCTACCAATTTAATGTGTAAATGGAATGCTACATCTGTTTCAGATCATAAATGTAATATTCATTTTGGAGTTGAAGAAAAGCTTAGTTGTTTTCTTTGCATGGCATCCCAAGTTTCCTTTTTCTTGAGCAGGTCAGGTAAATGAAGAACTTGAGCACCGCATTGGAATGATGGAAACTTCATTAAACAAGTTTCGAATGATCTTGGATTCTGTTCAGAGCGATGTCATGCAAGTAAACAAAGGAACAAAAGAAGTGTTATTGGAGAGTAAGCAATCTAAATTTTTAACTAATATATTGGACTGTCTCAGAAGGATAATTTTAAATCCTATGACAACTGTTGGTATATTCTGTCAAAAACTAGTTTTGAAATATGATTTTTTTTTTCTTTCCACAGTTTTGACGTTTAATGCTGTTCAATAATCTGTACAAAGTGTTTTTCAAAAAAATGAAAACATAAATAAAATCCAAGTCTATGTTCCATTTCCTATAGCTTCAGCTGATACAATTTCAAAACCACATCTGGAATAGTTCACTGGCTTGCCTCATGAGGTATGATCAGGGATTCTGTGTTGTAAAGGAAACACACAATGGCTAGTCTTTAAACAATAAACTATGGATATTGTTTTGTTTGAATCATTTCAGAACATACTTTGTATTGATTATTGTATTTGTGTATAAATTGTCATGCAGTGGAAGGCATACGGCAGAAGTTGATTGTCCTTGACACCTCGCTGCAGCTAATGGTAACAGAACCTTATGTCCCTTTTGACTTTCAACATCAACCTGCCCACTTGCAATTATTTCAATGTGAACTTTTATTGAGGTATTGTGAAACAGATCAAAGGACACGAAGATACCAAATTCAGCCTTGATGGGAGCTTGAAATCTATATCTGAACTACTTAGCAAGGATATATATCAAGATAGATTACAGCAAATTCTTTTGGTGCTTTCTGCCTTACCAAAGCATATGGAAGCCTTTCTACAGAAATTACAAAGTGACCTTTCCGTGACCTTTACAAAAGAAATGCAGGTTTGTTTAATGTCTTTGTTAATGATGATGATAGTTCTTGCTAATATGTGAAGAATGCAGCATTAAATTGTAGTTCATTTATTAAATTGATATAAATAATTGTTCAATTTCCCATCATCTCATATTTTAAATTAGTTTTGAATTTACTTTTCAAAGTATTGCCAGACATCTCACTTGTTAATAGCCTTTTCATTCATCATTTTCATTCTTTCAGGCAACATCTTGCAAACTGAAAACCCCCAACCAAAGTACTCCATTGATTACCATGCTTCCACCAAAGGTACTTTGTGCTTGTAAGCAAATGATGGAATAACTTTCCAAGCAGTTAATTTTTACGAGAAGAAATTCTTAAAGAACCTTTTACTCGTGTACCTTTTGCAGGTTATCAGCTGCTACAGCACTCCAGAAAGAAAACCTGAGCCCCTAATGAAGTATGCAGAACCTTTTTTTTTTATTTTGTTATATCTTGTTCCAGTTAGACAGGGTATAACTTATTTCCAATGTAAAACCCAGTAGATGAGTTGATTCTGCAAAGTTCCAGTTGTTGTGGGATTGTTTTCCCCTAGATCTGGACCATGGAAAGTAATCATCACAACAGAAATTTTTATTTTTTCATCGATGGAAATATTGTATAGCACCGAGTTCTAATTTGCGTTGTAGATTTTCTTTTTTCAGCTGTTTAAGGACTGGAAATATTATTAGTTTGTTTCTGACAACAGTAATTCAGTTTCTATGTTCATGCACGTGTGAATTGATCTATATAGGTTTTTCCTATTCATGCAATAATGAAACCGTCAAATGCATACACATGAGAGTAAGAGGGAGAGATAGAATTTGATAAGTATTAATTGAATAGCATGTTATTTGCATCCTTTGCTTGGAATTGATTAACTGCGTAGATTTCACATTCCTGCTTCACATATGATAGAAGTTCTTCATTTTTTTTTTTTTAATTGTAATTATTACTATGTCTAACTTTTGAGAATTGTAAATGATTTTCCTTGATCTCAGCCCAGCCATCCCTCAGAAGATCTGTGGGCAAGCGACAATGGGTCCAAAGATAGAAATGGGAGCTTGGAACACTGTTAGGCCAGTTCAAACCACAGTGGCACAAAGGGCACCCTGCAAGGAGCAGAAGCGCAAGGGAGTTTCTTCTGCTCAAAAGGTAGTTCTCACTTGGTGGTGCATGCGTGCTTGCTTGCTTTCTTGGTATCCTTTTGTGGCTTTGTAGTCAAGCTGCATGTAATAGAATTGAACCAAGTTGCATTTCTTAGAATGGCCTGCATGAAAATTCATCTTTAGCTGTTTTGAAAAATTTCCTGCTTACTCATTTGTAAAGAAACTTAATTTTTGTTAAATCCATTTTCTGTTTGAAATGGTAGTCCATCATGCAGGAAAAACAATGTAGTGTAATCATTGAATCAGATGAGGAAATTGATGGAGGTTTTTCCTGTTTGATTAGTGAGAAGAAGCCAGGTATTTCCTGAAAGCTATTTTACAGAATTTACTATTACTGGTGATGATTACTCATCTTCTCCTTGTTGAAAAAAAAAAAAATCCTGCAAAATATATACTATAGCTAATAAAAGTTTTTGGATAGTTTTTCCTCTTATATGACAGTATTATTAGCTGGCATTCTGTATATACAAGGACAAACTTTTTAAACTTCAGCTTATTCTTTTGACCAGAGAATGTAGTACATTTACTAGCTATGCTTAATGGGCTATTTTGAAGGACTACTATTTATTATACGCTAAACATTTCTGAAGCTTTTTAAATGAGTTTGCCAGTAATCACAGACATTGAGGAAAAGTCTGAGCAATCCTGATAAATATTAATCCTTTTTTTTTTCCCCTGCAATGATTACTCTAAACTTTACCTGGTTCTTTGGGTAAGGCATTAGAAACTGCATGCTTGATGAAGCAACAGAAGACTCTGAGCGAATCCTGAGAAAAGCAAGGAAGCGAAAGAGAAAACTCAGTAATCTTATAATTATTAATTGAAGGTATATGCTTGCATCTGTTACATTTCCCTTAATCTATGCTTCCTTCTGAAATTTCTTACTCAAAGGTGTTGCCTTACTAGCATTGAACTCCCTATGGTTTGGGATTTCCAGTGAAAATGAAGAACTGAAACTAGGAAGATAAAATGCAGCTGCCCCATCCCGCAGCCAATTTCTCTTTCTTTTTATTAAAAAAGTCAAAAGTGTCAAGCATATAGTAGGTTCAAGATGGCATTCAGGTGGCCTTTATATCACATAGTGTGTTGGTAGCAGCTGCTAGAGGTCCCATAGTTGCTTCCTGTATCATTCTGTTGATAAGTATTTTGGCCATGGATGCGGTTAGCTTCAATTTTCAATTCACTCTGAAGTTGTGCAGATGGATGATTTCCCTCCCTCTTATCACGAGGCATCAAATGCAATCGAACGAATTGTTGCCAAAATTCTTCATTCAGTTTTCCCGTGTAAGCCATGATATGAGCATGATTAGTTTTAGCATATTTTTCCTACACTGAACTGCTATCTCAGATTATTGTTTTCCTCTTACTCCGAGAATAGGCGTCCAAATATCCGTTGTTATGTGGTATTGTGGTATTGAACAGAATAGGTGCTTTTCTTTATGCTATGAATGGCTTTGTCAAGCAAGGAGGAAAGTTAATTAGTTAAACTGTTTAATTCGAAGTAATGTCGATACACAGTGCATGGAATATGAATATGCACGCATGCTTGAAAAAGTGGGGACAATATGGGCTTTACCATGTATTGCACTCATCGTGGACATTTCATAGTTGGGTCTGTCTCAAAAGGGGCTTGTCTTGTCTGTGGAAAATCTGCATGTTGGGCCCATCATGTGCCAATTTCAAAGCCCAACTACGCTTCTCGTGGGTACCGGGTATGACAGCTTAAAAGAAGCGAGTCTTGTTTGATCAATCTCACATGGGTGATTTCATCACCGATGCGATGAAGGTCCAACACGACTAGCCATTTGCATAAGCTACGTGATGGGATATGGCTATCTCCTTTTCCGGCAATCTGGCCCAATCCTATGAAGCAGTAGCCATCTTGAACTCTAGACCTATTTTTCTCTCTCATAGAATTATACAGGTTAACATGGTTTATACTGACGTTTTGGGGAGTTTCTTTCTTATTTTTTTTTTTTTCTAGACTTTTATTCTTTGTCACAGCTGTAGAACGACCATTCGTGTATTGTTTTTATTTTTCCTCTTCCACTCTTCTACCTATTTAAATAGCAGATAATATTTTGCATTGGTAGTGTAGTGTCGGCAATACGACTTTCACATCTGTAATTTAGTCTGCGCTCTTGACCATTAAAAAACTAACACGTGCTTCCCGACCTCACCTTAGTGTAGCTCCTTGTTCACAAGTTGCTAAAGCCACAATTTCCATTTTTTCCTGATTCTTTTTTAGTTGCAACAAAACTTCATTCTTAATTTTGAATGTTTTATGTATGATTCTTCTAGTGTTGCTTAATAGACAAGTTCCTGTAAAGATAATGTATTGGACGTTTTTTTATATTTTCCTGAACTTTAAATAAAAGATTATATTAGTAGAATGTTTGTTAATGGCTATCAATGCCACTAATTTCTCAAACACGAAAGCTACCTTGTCTTATTATGGAACCAATAAGAAAAATATTTATATTATTTCAATGGATTTAAAAAACTCATTTTTCAATGATGTTGTTGCCACAGGCGAAGCATCTTTATCATATTTTGCTAGCTATTGATATTGCGGTGACTTTTATGGAATGGGACAACAAAGTTATCTCATGCAAAACTGAACTATCTATTTTTTCAGATGACTTTATTCTCCACCGATCAGTTGCACGAATTCGCAAAGCATACGAGCTGTTGTGGAATACAAAAGTTTCTCTTCCGGAAATATTTTTTGCCACACAGATGAAGCCTATTATTCATAAAATTTTCTCCACGAAAGCGAATATATAAATATTTGATTTCTTTATTGCAGGCTGTTGTTGGTAGACGTATGGTATGGTAAGATAGCCGATAATGAGTAATTCTCTATCATTTAAAATATTCATGATTCAACTAATTTCTTATGTTGGCCAACTCATAATCACTCATGTATTATAATAGGTTTCACCTCCATAATTTCAATAACTTTCTAGAGTGTAACACACTTTAATAGGTAGCTTTCACTTTCCTTCTTGGGGATTGGGGTGTGGATTAGGATTCCCTTTTGAGTCCTTGAGTGCTCGAAAGACGAAGCATCCAATGCTTCAAAAGAGTCGTTGGAGCGGAAACAGCCAAATTCTTGTATTGGATAAAAAGTTAACTTACCCACCAACAATAGTCGAAGAAGTTAATATTTCCAGAGTCAGGAAAGTTGTACCAACTGACTAATGAAGTTTAAATATGCTAATATACCTTTATGATTGTTGTCACTAACTTAAAAAAGCAACTTCAAGCGTCTAGAATGAAAAGAAAGTGCAATGGCTACTAATGCTCTCGATGAACATCACACCCGCCTCCCTAAACAAAAGTTTGGATCATTTGGTGATTAATGAGTTGTATATTCATTTTAACTACTTTTAGTTGGAGTTTGCCGCCCTAATGAATTGGACCATCATTTGCTGTTGCTGAAAACTTACATGAGAATCACCAATCACCACATAAATGATAAATATTTGGCACAATGTTTATTTTTGTGATGTAGTGACCTAATATGATAATAGGATCTTAACCAACTACGCTCCAGAAAAAAAAAAAGGAGTGGGTAGAGTAGATATCTGGTTTAACAGGAAAACAGGTAACTGGGTAGCTTGAATTGCACGGAAACTATGGTCTTTTTAGATTCTAGCATCTAACTTTTTTTTTTTTAGCCTAGAGATAGGTATATATATGATATGCATTCAACTTAATCTAGCTACAAAGAGTCATGGTCATTTTCCAAGGTGGTTTATAGTAGTTGTGACTGACAATTTTCATCTGGAGACATATGGATGTGGTATTATATGTACATTTTAGTATTGAAAGAGGCCCGTTGCCCCATTGTCTCCATTTGCATGTAGATGGGAGGTTGGTGGAAAATGATTGAATTAGGAATGAGTGCTTGCTGTGCTCTTCTTTGCAATGACCCCTGGCTTTAATTATCTTGAGTATCTTTAAGAGAAAGCAATAAAAAAAAAAAAAATGCTGCCCTGCCTCAATGTTAGCATGCAAAAAAGCTTTATAAGGCTTCCAACCTTTCCTTGATTTTTCCCCCATCCCCACCCCTCTCCCTCAGCAAAAATCATAACATTCAGCTCCTCCTATAATTTGTCATTATTATTATTATTATTATTCAAGGAAGGTGATTTCTTGTTGATGAGTTTTCTTTCAATTAAAACTGAGAAAATATAAGTTTATATGCCAATGAAAAATCATTGTCTTTTTTCCATTCTTTTTGCCGGTTTAGTACTCTTTTTTCTTGTTGTTAAATGTGAATAATAAAGGTGATGCAATAAGTTGTATCCATCACTATCCTTGTAAGTTGCACAAACAATGTGTAGAATTGCATAAAAATAATTTGTGATATTTAATACTAGTTTTGGGGGAGGAAAAAGATATTAAGGACTTGATTTGCCATTAGTGGTCCCCCCCCATTATTGGGCAGGACCAAAACTCTTGTTCTCCCGAAAACAATATAACATAATTGTCAAAAACCCATATCTTGGATATAAACAAAATTTGCAGATACTTGATTGCTCCATTATTAATCTTAATTGCTATTATTATTGTAAGGATTACTATGACTAAGTTTCATTTCGCTAAATCACACTCAGACGTACATTAAACTGAAATCATCAAAAAGTGGAAATTCTAATTCCAAATATTTCATATTCTTTCTTTTATTGTCTTCCCCACCCCACCGTTAAAAGTAGGCATGAAATGCCTTGGTTGTGTAGTGTCGAAATGTGAATGCGAGGGAGAACAGGACAGCGAAGAGGATAGCAATTGTCTCATATGGGCCTTAGCTCCAATGAGTCACAATTCGTGTTGGGACCCAACTGATTTTATTTAGTGGGGACCTAACCTAAGCTGAACAGAGCTTCGTTTAATCACTTTTTAGGCCCAAATGCGCCATCTCCAAGCCATGCATTGCTCTTTCTAAATATTGCCATGTTTTTGTGTCCTTCGGTTGTATTGTATTCTTTCCCTTTTTAATTGACACAGAGACACAAGTAGCAGTGTAGCTGCATTATTAATTAAATTATATATACATTCAAGGTTAAATGCTTTTAGTTTGTTTAATATATCAAAAACATCATTTTATTAACTTAATTTTACTAATGATCATTGGATTTATTGACAATGCTTTTTTTTTAATTCATATCAATTAAAACAACTCGGGTTTAATGCTTTAAGTTTGTTAATACATGACAGAAAACCGTTTTACCAACTTAATTTCATTTATGGCCATTAGATTTTTTAAAGATTTTTTGGTTTGGTCGATATCAATAAAATAGCTCCATTTTAATCTTCTCTAATTTTTCTTTTTATATATTTACACTCTCGTTATTTTTTTTAGTTATTATAATCTCATTATTATTAAGCTTTGTTTCAATTTCAATATGACATCCATACATCGCAGATATACATTTGTTAAAAAAAAGCACATCTTATCTGCGCATACTGAAAAAATTTGAAGTAAATTGCACAGTAGATGATTATACATAACACCCAATTACCATATTCTCCCTCAAAAAGAAATAAAGTTAACCACATAAGAATTTTGATCATATTTCCATACAAATTAAATGACAGTGAATTTATTCTTAAAAAAAAACTTATTGACACTGAGTGTATATATTTAATCAATATAATATTATATGTATGTTAAATGAGTGTATAAATGTCATTATATTTGAAAAAGAAAAGATATCAAGATAAATTTAAATAAATATACAAAATGATGAAATATATCTAATATAGATAATTTTTTTCCATTTAAAAAATTTTGAGATTCAATGATGAACTAGATGATCTAACATGAAAAGGTTAATTACTCTAAATTTTTTTAGGTTTGTTATATTTAATTAAATCGCTAATTACTTTTAATATTATACTAAGTGATTTTCACATTTATCTCGTTATATTAAAAAGTTATTTCGCATTAAAAAAGTTATTTTTTTAATTAAAAAATATAGTAAAAAATGGATTTTGTATTTTATTGAATTTACTCTGAATTCTTTAATACTTATTATATTTAATTAAATCGTCTTCTATTTTTTAAAATATTATATTAAATTATTTTTTACGTTCATTCTACTACACTAAAAAGTTCTTATAATGTTTATATAAATTTAACAAAAAAAACTTTTTTACATAATGAAGCAAAATATAATAAATTATTTAATATAATATTAAAAATTATTTAATTAAATATAATAAATATCAAGAGTTTAAAATAATTAATTTAACAGTGAAATTAACTTCAATCCCATGTCAAATTGTTCTGAAAAAAAAAAAAATTAAAGATGAAGGGTAATAACGGAAAGGGGAGGGGGGGGGGCGGTGGGGGTATTGAAGAAGAGGACCTGATTTAAAGCCAAACGGAATCATCATGAGTACCATAATAGCATTTCACAAAAAACGCTGGAGTCAAAAACAAGCCACACAATTTTTATGTCCAAAATCTCATCATGCTTATCTTTACTAATGATATTTTATACAATATATCATTTTGATTTAAAAAATTATATCATTTCATTTGTATTCTATATTAAATAATTATTTTATTTTATTAATTTTCAAATTACTATATTTTTTTGAATTTAATATATAAATAAAAATTAATTTAAAATCAAAAATAATTTATATGTATAATATATAAATTTACAATTAATTAATTAATTAATTAAATCAAGCTGTGAAAACATAATATTGAAATACACTAATATATATATATATATATAGAGAGAGAGAGAGAGAGAGAGAGAAAGAGACTAAGACTTTTTCTGATTTGTATATTTTAAAATATATTTTTGAAATGAAAAAAAGGATTACTTCAAAGAAAGTCTTTATAATTTTTATTGCTTAGATGTTATTGAGCTTGAGTTTTTAATTAAAAATAATAGAGTCAATCAAATTAAAATTTCATTAAATAAAATTCAAAATTTATAGTTAACAAAGTAAAATATTTTTAATTTATAAAAAAGTAAAAATATAAATAACTGGGAAAAATAAATATGTATCTCAGCATCCATTTTATTATGCTAAAAAAACAAATTAAACCCATAATAACTTTATTGAAATTTGATACTGTAATTTGTTTGTTGTCACTTATATCTTAACTTTATTTATTACCATTAAACAGCATCAAATAAAATAAAACATTCCCATTCAGACGCAGCCATCATTAATCCAACTTAAAAACGACATCACGGAGTTGAACGAAGACCGTCAAAAGTGCCTTATTCTTCACCCAATTACAATTATATCCCTATATCCATACCCTATTCACAACTTCACCTCTTACCATTGATCTCTCTTTTGCATATGCGTGCGTTTCCATTATCATTTGTTCTGAGATAGGTAGGCAGATAGGATAGTAGCCCTTACGTTCTGTCTGCCTCTCTTTCTCTCTATAGGAAAAGCAAAGGCGAACCCAACCCAACAAAGAGAGAGAGAGAGAGAGAGAGAGAGAGACAGAGATGATGGTCGAAGGTGGAGGAGGTGCAGAGGAGAAGAATGGAGGAGTTGGAGGAAACGACATGAGAACCTTTTCTTCAATACAAAGCTCTCTCTCCTTTTCTTTTTCTTTCCCTTGGGGTATGGGCCCCATTATCAATCTCAATCGTAAACCCAACTATCGCGTATTCTTCTTCTTCGTCCCCCACTGCGACTCCTTGCCAACAACAACAGAGGCTTTGTAAAGCCATCAACTTTCACTTTCACTTTTTTTTTTTTTTCCCCTTCTCCTGCTGTCTTTAATGCCTGCTCATATGATCATAGTATAGAATTTTCCTCTTGAAAAATGATGGGTCGGTGCTAGATTAGCATTTTAGTCGTTTCTCCTCTTTTTCTCTCTAGTTGTCAAAAGATACCCACTTTCACTTGAAGTTCCGGTTTTTACCTTCTTATCTCATGTATTAGAATTTACAATATCCTTCAAATTTGATTTACGTTTTCCTTTTTTTTTTCCCGTTCTTTTTCTTTCTCCCTCTGCTAGCTTTGATTTTTTTTTTTTTTTTATGTATATGTTCTGTGTTTTTGTTTGATGATTTGGAATCAATTACTAGAAGATTTGACACTTTTTTCTCATAATTCTGCTATTTCTTTTTCCTTTTTGGTTCGTGCTTTTGGAGATTATGTCATTTGGGTGTTGAAGAAAAGGTCGTCTGAGCCTAATTTGAGACAATTATGGTTGTGATTGGAAGTTTCAGTTACCAACATCAAAACCAGGTTTTCAGCTCATAATGCCACAAGTGAAATATGGCTGTTTCTGGAATTGTCAAGTAGTCCCTGCTTTGATGTTTGGTTTTTTGGTATAGGAAAGGGCAAGGTACACTATCGGTACATTTTGTTGATCGGTGAAATCTTCATCTTGAGCTTGTAACTTAAACAGTTCTTTTCGTTTAAGGGAAGATCAAACATATATCTTAAGTTTTTGGGCAAATTCAGTCTCTGTTTAAGGCTTGTGGAGTAAAAAAGATAAGGGTTCCAATACCTTGCCATCCAAATAAAGCTCTAGAGAGCTTGAAGCTTTTAAGGAAGCTTCAGTTGTGGAAATTGGAATTTTTGTCCATTTTCCATTGGTTTAGTACACCCGGCTGCATTGTTGTCCTTCTTGTCCTCATCCAATTTGGGAGGTATTTATAATTCTTTTCATTCAATGTCTTTATCATCTAAAACTTTATGCCAGTCTATAACCTATCTGGGGTTCTTTCTTTCTCTCTTTTTTGTTTTTGAAGCACATAATTTTGTGCTTAAATTTTTTGATAGTTAAATGTTTTGGATGATCTTGAAAAATAAAAGATTATGGAATGCTGTAGGAGAGACGTTTTGGTTCGGGACGGCTGAGCAAAAACTGTGCTTTGTCAAATTACTGTTGGGACTTGGGGGCTTGTGGTTTTACATCTTCTTTCGGAAGGCATTAGTAATTTGGATTAGATCACCCTCATATGCATGTGACTTGTGAGCATGCAGAGTCTTGATGATTGCCATTAGAATGTGTCTGATTCTATCTCATTCTAACTGTTTACCGTCAAATTACATTATAGTATATTCTTGTTTGAGGAAATGAGAATTTGGCTGAATGTTGAAGTCTGAAATAAAAATCTCTTCGCACTCCCCCCCCCCCCACACATCTGCCCCTTCTTTTATGTTTCATAGAAGAAAAAGGTATTGAATTGATCTTTCCAGATGTTTGTTGCTAGTTTATATATATATATATATATATGGGTTTAATTCTCTTGGATTTATGGCGTTCAGTGGAGGGCTGTGATTATACTTCTTTATAATTGTGGTGAGGGGGCAAAGAGGGAGTATGGGGAAGCTAGATAATTGAATGTTTCAAAACATTTAATTGGATTTTCTATTGGTTTATACGCCATCATTTATTCCATTCTTCTCTTATTCTGCAATCTGCTGCTGATCTCCTGGAGACCATTAAATATATAATAGAAGGACCACTAATTTGTATCACTAAGCTTATTTGGATGCAGGTGAGCTGAGAGAGCGCCGTCACTATTAGATTTTCTTGCTTGTTGTGCATCTATGTTGCATGTGATCTTGCCATGATTCACTTTGTTTCTACTTATGCCTTCCAGATATTCATGAGAGAACTGTATTGTAGCTCTTAGCCCATGTGTGGAGTGTTGAATTAAAAACATCTATGATTAGTAATGTAATTTCCTTCAACGGCCATTTCTTTTCATTCTCGCCCCTTTTTGTCAGATTTCAACTGCAAGAAATTTTGGATGAACATAGCATAATATAGACAAAGAATCAATTGTTCATCATGGCAAAGAAATCTCAAAAACGCCCTGTGCGACATGAAAGAGATCAATCTGGATGCATGTGGGGTTTGATTAGTATGTTTGACTTCCGCCATGGTCGACCAACTCAGAAGCTGCTTTCAGATAGGAGACGTGGGACCGAGCATGTTGTCGGTAAGAAATTTGTTCTAGATTATCTATAAAGTTAATCATGCATGCCAAAACATTGGCACACGGTGAGCAAATCCCTTTGGGGAGAAGGAATGTGATATGCAATATGCAACACTCTTTTTACAGTTTCTTGTTGCCAAATATCCTTACACTGAAGTGAATTCAGGAAGTTATTGATGATGTGTGAATGTTTTGTTGCATTAATTATTGAATGATAATGTTCTAGTCAACATGTTATTCTAAAAACTGAGCATTTTATAGATTATGTTTACCACATTCTTTTTGATTTTATAAAATCTGTAATGCTTAACATAATTGTTGAACTGCCTTTACTTCTGCAGCTGCTGGAAACGCAATGAATAGGCCTGGCATGTTGATCAATCTTGATGAAAATTGTCAAGGCACCATTGTAAGTGTGTTACCTAACCCATCCAAGAATATTTATTCCAAATTTGCTGATGATAATAATCCTTTGGATGAAGGGTGTGGAAGTGGAATTGTTGCAAACTTTACCCATGAAATTTAATGGCTGCTATCTTTGTCCATTACTTGATCATCTACTCATTTAAAAATATTTCAGAGTGGTAAAGAGAGCACAATGGCAGAAGTTGATGCTGGTAAACCAAGTGTGAAGAAACTCATGGAAGAAGAAATGTTCAGTGAGAAGGACTTGAAGAAGGAGATAAACAGTGCTGAAGTGGAACAAAAACAGTCTAACCCAGAATACGGAGGCCACAAAAGGAAAAACCGAAAAAGAACAAGTAGAAGTTGCTCAAAAAGTTTTGAAATACGCATAGAAGATCTGGATGCTTCTGAGAATTTGGAATCTGAAAAGCTGTACTGGCACAATTCAGAAATGCAATCTACTAAAAGTCTTGATATTGATGATATGATGGAAGAGTTCTGCCGAGAGATTCATCACAGTAGTTGCCTAATGTATGCCCAGCATGATGAAGTTTATGACCAGGCAAGTCAGAAGAATCCCGACTTTGAAGAGAAATTGAGTGAGGCTGTCAAACTTTTTATCAGTCAAAGGCTCATCAATGGGAAACAATTCACGGGACATGGGGATCTCCACTCGTCCAAAGAGCTCAAGGATGCACTTAAGATCCTAAGTTCTGATGAGGAATTATCTATGAAAATCTTACAAGGTCCAAAGTCACTAATGGCGAAATATGTTGAGAGCTTGGAGAATGCTCATGTGGGGAAAGATGAAATCTTAAAACCACTTGTAGGATCGAGCATGTCAGAACAGGAGATTCATGACTTGAAAGCATCTGATCAGGTTATTCATGGTAAACAACGCAAGTTTTTCCGGAGGAAGGCCAAATCTCCAGAGAAAAATGCATTGAAGGAAAATAAGGCTTCTCAAGCTTCAAATAAGATTGTTATTTTAAAGCCTGGACCTACAGGCTTGGAAAAACCTGAAAGTGAAGGAGGCCTTGGGTCATCACAAGAATCTCAAATTATCTCGAAAAAGAAGGGACCAAATGAGAGAGCTGGTTCCTACTTTTTTTTCTCTGAAATTAAACGAAGGCTAAGACAGGCTATGGGGAAAGAGCAACAAGAGATCTCGGCTAGTGGTATTTCAAATAGATTTCCTAAGGAGCATCGGGTTTGGGGAGATAATGACAAAAGGTACAAAGAGAATGTTGGAAGAAATTCTCCAAGTAAGGACCACTTTTTTATTGAAAAAATTGCCAGGCCTCCATCTGGTGTCAAAAGGGGGGAGAAGACTGACAGATTGAAAGAGTGTGAAATAAGTATAGAACATGAAACCGCAAATTTTTCCAAGGAAAGATCATCTAACATCTATGTCGAGGCCAAGAAACATCTCTCTGATATGCTTACTAGTGGAACTGGGGATATGGATTTTTCACGTAGTAAGGTTCCAAAAACTCTTGGAAGGATTCTTTCTCTTCCTGAGTACAATTTTTCTCCTATTGGCAGTCCTGGAAGGGATTGGGGGCAAAACTTTGTCTCTGCACAGATGAGATTTTCTGCCAATGACAAATTTCAGAAACAAGAAAATGATGTCAGCCATCTTGGTCGAATGGCACTAAACTCAGACACTGAATTGTGTGCTTCTGATGGCGGCACTGATAATAAAGTCGAAGCTTCTTCAAACCCAAATTCAAGCGCCTCAAATGAACTTGTCCCTGACAATGAAGTAGGGGAAATATCATGTTCTGTTGGAGATGGGATGACTTCTGAAGGTATGGTTTTCTCTGTTGTCTGCTTATGGTGACAAATAGACAGATAAACTTTTCCATGTCCCAATATGTTTTCTTAATATCTGGTCTTCCACAATTTATGCAGGTGATGTGGATATTATAAAAGTAGCTGAAACTGTCGTCCAGAAAGACAGTAATGTCTTTGATACTCTTTCTGAACCAAGTGACTTGTCTACAACCAGAGCTGATCGAAATGATCACACATCTGAAGTTCGTGATGCAAAAATATGTTCTGAATACTTGAAACATGTAATTTCACTTGCCAGTTTCTCTGCCCTTGCCAATTCTTCCTCAGATGCTTGTAAAATTTTTGTTACAATGATCTTTCCGTTCTTTTTTCCAGGACTTGCATGACGAAAATCAACCTCTATCTTCTCCATTAACATCTCCATCCACCTCTTCAATCACTAAGAAGGATGACAATCCAGAGGGTGCTGTAGAAATATTAGAGTGGCAAAGTCCTGTATCAGTTCTTGAGCCACTTTTAACAGAGGAAGATGTCAGCCGAGCAAGCACCAGATTTCAGCCTGGTAGGCAATCGTGCCAAATTTCAGTAACTTTCAAATATTTGTTTTGACCTACGATAAATTATTCATACATTTTCAGCTGAACTGTCAATTCAACCCCAAAGAATATGGTTCGAAGAGCATGATCCTTCAGCTGCAGATCTAGGCACTGAGTTGAAAGCTTGTGTACAGGACAAAGAATCAATATTTGAGTATGTTAAAGCAGTTTTGCAAGCCTCTGGAGAGAACTGGGATGAGTTCTATATTGTGTCCAATTCTTCAGACCCACTTCTTGACCCATCAGTTTTTGATGAGGTAGGGTTCTTTCCCAACCAGCTCTGCTATGGTAAGAAACTTCTCTTTGATTGTGTTAATGAAGTTCTCTTGGAGGTATATGGGCGCTATTTTGGTTGTCCCCTTGGGTTATCATTTGCAAAACCGAACATCCGACCTGCTCCAGACATGAAAAGTGTTATTTGCGAGGTATGGGAAGGAGTGCATTGGTATCTCCTCCCATTGCCATTACCTCATACATTGGAGCAGATAGTCAAGAAAGACATGGCTAAAACTGGAATGTGGATGGAACTTCGATGCGATACTGAAACTCTTATTACTGAGACGGGTGAAGCAATTTTCAAAGATCTGATAGAAGAAACTATCTTAAGCTGCATAAGTGAGTGTTCAGACAGTAGAAATTCTTTGATTGCAGCTGAGTTGAAGGATAAGAGTAGCATCGTTATGTAAATGACATTTAACTTTTGTTTGTTCATACCAATAATAGGCCTCTATTGTTCTTGCGAGGGAAGTAAAGTATGCAAGTCATATGCTTTTGCAGCGGGAGGATAAGCTGTTATGTGTCAGCAAAAGAGCTTCATTTGGCCCTCTGGAGAGTCCTGAACGTGACTTGACAGACTTTTTCCTAACTTTGCCATTGAGATCATGTACATAACATTGTAAAACTATGAAAGCTTGGGAGCTCTACTAGTACTGGGCACAAATCCTCAAATGAATGAGGAATCACACTTCATTGGCAGGAATCTGGAGCCATAGTCTGCAAGTACTTCTTGCCACCAAAATAAGACTACTTGATTTCCATGGCAATTTTTCTGATCATGACTGGATCAGTGCCTTATGTGCAGTTTACAGTAGAAGCATTGTCCTTGTAGAATTTGTAGATTCTGGTGTGTTTGATTGTGCCAATTAAAACTGTTTCTGTTTTATTATTTCTTGTTTCTCTGTCTTGATTTGATTCATTCTTCTGTTAAGTTTCCATTTCTTTTTGCCTCTCTTCTTTATATATAAAGTTGGGGTCTCAGTGAGTTTGTGACTACTTAGAAGGTTGGTAGAGGGGGGTTTTCCACTATCAACAAGCTATTGTTCTTGTGTTCTAATTTAGGAATAATAAATACAGAGAATATATTGGATGGCATGCATATGCTTTCCCAGTTCCTCTCATCTCTCCCTTTTTCTTGTGTTACCTTGCTAATTGTGCTTTATATGGCTTTTATTTTCAATTGTTTGCCTCCAAAACATCTAGAGCTTCATGTGCTAGAGATAACACATTATCTTCTTCAATGATTAAAGAAGTAACAGTGTCAAGTGGAAGTTATGATACTGTCACTTGCCATTTTATCAAGTTTATCAAATATCTTACATTGGAGCCCATTAGCTACGCATAACTCCTGGGCCCTTTTGGTCCTCTATTCCTTTTTTTTTTTTTTGTTTGATGCTAGTGTAATTCTCAATGCCAAAATGAGTATTAATATGTAACAAACTGAAACTATTCTTAATAAAAACTCCTCAAATAATATTTAAGCCCTGTCTACAAGCTTGTAAATTTCATGGAGGTAGCTCTTTTTCTGTGTCGGTCATGAGTCCTAGTCTTAGTTAGTGTTTGCTTGATGATGATGGATGCTCTAATATAATAGGACAAAACCATAGCAGCAGGCTGATTAGTGGTATTTCACAAATTCCTATAGATTGAGTTTCATGTCATGGACAAATTATAATTGTGGCTGCCACAGCATATAAGACAATGTCAAAAGGCACGTCTTAGCTAAGTGCTAGGAAGCTGACAACCTTGTTTGAAAAACTATAAGCATTGCCAATTGAGTAAGTTGTAGAGGCTTAATTCATGCCCTTCATTTCACTTTCATACAATATTTTACTCCAACGACTGTAACAAGAGTTGATGAGCTGAGTTGGCTGCATTCTTCCTCCCTCTCTATTATTTGATTTGCTTCTTTTAAATGAATTTTAAGCCATCAAAAATTTGAGAACCATTTTTCTGGACCACCCCATAGCTATTGCTGCCAATAAATTGAAGATGTAATTTTGGGTTAAGTAGGTGTGTTATTGAGCATTTTTGGGGTACAATAACTTGGAGGAAGTATGCATCTTCTGTATCTGTTTCATATTACCCTTTTTATTTTAGAAAAAAAAAAGAAAGTAAATTATCAAAATTGACTTATTGAATTGTTTATTATATGTTACATGTTGTCATTAATTAGAAATAAAATGAGATTTTTTGTTCCGGGATGGAATTCTAAAAATTGGCATCTTTGTGTGTTTTTTCTCTTGATTTGTTATGGGTTAATCAAATCTAATAAACAATCTTTTAAAAATTCATTGGTAGATTATATATATGAATTCAAATGTCGAGATATCTCTTGATATTTTAATCAAAATATTGAATTTTTAAAAATGTGAAAATTCAAAACTATTGATGCATATTTTTTGACATTATTTTATTAGATATATAGAATTATTGGAATGGATCAGCAATATATTTGAACAATCTATTTTATATTGATTTTTTAATAAAATATTAGAAATTAAAAATTTTTGAAGAAATCTAAAAATTTTAATAAATTCCAACGTGCTTCATTAATTTTTTTCTATATAGTTTTTCTTTTTTTGTGAATTTTTTAACATAAATTTTATAAACACAATAGTCAATTATAAATAAAAATTTAACAAATTTAAAATAGTAAAATTAAGAGTTAAAAATGATTTAAAATAATTATTTTATCAGTATAGTGTTCTTTTTTTGGCATTGATATTTGAATGTCAAAATCTGTATTTCATTTTTATTTTTCAAAATAAGTTGAAAATTATTTTTTATAATTTAATGAAATACAACATAAGTTTTAAATCTCATGTTTTTATTTTTTAATTATATTTAAATTTATAAAAATCACATATATACATAATATTTGTTTATAATAAAACAATTAAAGAAACTTAGATATATACAAGTTTTTTAAAATTTCATATATTTAAAATCATCACAACTTTTTTTCTTTTTTTTTTCCGATATTTTCATCTATATTTTGAGATATTCATATTTATGGAAACTAGAGAAATCAAACTTGATACTTCTCGCTCGTCATAAAAGGAAGAGACCAACTAGACTATTTATAATTCATAATACTCTTTTTAATTTATTGAAAGAAATATGGAATCATTATGTATATATTGAAGTTCACTTCTTTGTGTGTATGACTTTTTTTTTTTTTTTTAATGTCCAGCTATATTGATCCCTGAACATTTTTTTAATTTATGGTTACAAATGATGTTGCTTAAAATTAAATATCAGTATTTAAATATAAATAATTTAATTTTTTTTCTAATTCTAAACAATAAAAAGTTAAATGGGTATGTAATCGGAAATGGAGAAATTATATTCGTTCCTTCATTAATAATTTACATACTTAACAATTTTAAATAAAAAATTATAACAGGAAAATTTCTCACGATATCAGACTTCCTCGGGAACTATACGTAGCTTTGAACTTGATCCTTTTATTTCTTTCTAGGTTGCAGTCTCTCCAAGACAACTTCTATGCTCTTCTCATTCCTCCGAAAAGCATCATCCTCGTCTTCTTTAACCAGTAACATGTTCTATTTTTAATTTTAGCCTTTTTTTTTTTTGTCTTTTTTGTTACAACTGGAATTTCTTTTTTAATGAGATATTTCAATCAAATGAGTTTACGCTTTTTTTGAAAAAAAAAATTGTTGTAATTTAATTTTCCTAATATTGAGAAAGATAGCAGATTGGAGAATTTGAAATTGAGATTTAAGCATATGATTGAGTTGTAAAATGAGTGTTTTTTGCTAATTATATTAGCATGCGTGATGAGTAAATGAATTTAGAACATCAATCAATAGTTAAACATAAACGAATTTCATGTCTGTTTGCACATTAGATTCAATATTTTTTTGAGTCATAATTACAACCATATAAATTAAACTCTAAGAAACAAATCAAAAGAATTGAAAAACGAGAGCTAAGTCTTCCTTTCCTTGACCTTCTCTCAAGACGTCTACCAATGAGTGTAGCAATTAGGGTTATGATTATTAAGGTAAGAAAAAAGACTTAGCCTATTTATAATGAATTTAACAGACTCACTCATCACAAGTCTATGTTAAATTAGACATACGTATATCATCTCTCATATCGGCCTACTAAATGTATCATAAACTCATAACTTATTTAATCATAATTTAATTGAGCTTACTCTTAATCAATAAACTATATTATTCAGTCCGTTTTATAAAAATTAAAACAAACCCATTAACCCACATAAAAAATTTTAACATTCTTCCACTTGGGCAATATTAATTATATCGTTTTCATGTTTCATATAAAAAAAATATTTTTGAAAATAACTTTCGGACTGAATACTTTAAACTCAAATGTGACTATAAAATTTTAGAAAACATATAGTTTATTGATAAAATGACACCTTAAACATAATTTTGTCTACTATAAATTATCAATATTTGATCATGACAATAATTATATTTGTTATTGACGTAGTACCAATCTATATTCACAAATATTGACAACTTAACCGACTTGAATTCCGATATGACAGTAGTAAAAAAAATAGCACTCACACGTGATCAATACACTATTTTTTTTTGTCAGTCCTTTAAATATTTTTCTTTTACACATACTCAAATGAGCAAGAGAAACTTATAAGGTTTTGCAATAAGGCATTTTGTTTCCATTTTGAAAATACACACAATATATGTCTTAGTCTTTGTTTCGAGAAACACAATTGAAAACTAATAAATATAGCTTAAGATAATTACACTAAGCTTAAACAAATCACGCACAACTCATAGCATGCTATATATATATAGAATGCGCACATACGCATAACAAACAACTACAAAGTACTTAACTCATATAAATAAATATATATATGAATAGACAATGTAACAAAATTATTTAACTTAGATGTTCAATTACAAGCATAAAACTCTCACTAACCAAACACATGAAAAGACTCTACAACACCTATATCACCAATATGTTTCTTAAAAATTATGGGTCTAAGTCCTTTGGTTAGAGGATCAGCTAACATCAAATTAGTACTAACGTACTGAATCTCAATGTCTCCTTTTTTTACTAAGTCTTTGACTGTAAGATATTTAATCTCCATATGTTTAGAACCACTTGTACTTTTATTGTTCTTAGAGAAGAATACAACAATATTATTATCACAATAGATTCGAAATGACTTAGTAATAAAATCGACCACAAACAACCCAGAAACAAATTTTGCTAGTCATATAGCTTGAGTACTAGCACCATAACAAGCAACAAACTCATCTTGCATAGTAGAAGAAGCTGCAACTGTTTGTTTAATACTCTTTCAAGAAACAACACCACCAGCAAGTATAAAAATATAACCCAAAGTGGATTTCATATCATCTTGACAACCTGTAAAATCAGAGTCTGAATACTCTACTACTTCAAAATCATTCACCCGCCTATAAACGAGTATATAATCCTTTGTCTTTTGCAAACATCTCATTACCTTCCTAGCAACCACCTAATGATCTCACTCAGGATTAGAAATATATCGACCAAGAACACCAATAATGTATGTAATATCTGGTCTTGTATACACTTGGACGTACATCAAGCTACCAACTGTACTTGCATAATGAATATTATTCATGGTTTGTTTCTCTATATCACTTTTGGGGTACTGATTCTTACTAAATTTATCTCATTTCACTACAGGAGTATCACAACCTTTGCAAGATTGCATATTGAATCTACTGAGCACACAATCAATATAGGCCCTTTGAGAAAGACCCAATAAATGACGAAACCTATCACGACGAATCTCAATCCTAAGATAAAAGATGTCTCTTCAATATCTTTCATATCAAAAATACTAGAGAGTAACTGTTTAGTTTCACAAATCATCCTCATGTCTTTACTAGCCAACAAAATATCATCAATATAGAGAACAAAAAATATAAATTTACTTCCACTGATCTTATGGTAAATGCATTGATCTATCTTATTCTCTGTGAAATCAAGTGAAGTGACTACCTTATCAAATTTGAGATAACATTGACGATAAGCTTGTTTGAGACTATATATAGATTTTTTCAGCTTACAAACTAAGTGTTTTTTAACACTTTCTTTAAAATCCTCGAGTTGCACTGTGTAAACTTCTTCACCCAAATCACCATTTAAGAATGTATTATTGACATTCATTTGATGTAACTCTAAATCAAAATGAGCAACTAAAGCCATAATTATTCTAAAGGAATCTTTAGAGAAAATAGAAAAAAATGTCTCATTATAATCAACACCTTCATGTTGTGTAAACCCTTTAATAACCAATCTGACTTTAAATTTCTCAACCTTTTCTTTAGAATCCTTATTGGTTTTGAATAGCCGTTTGCAATCTAAGGGTTTATGATTAAAAGAAAGTTTCATTAGTTCCCAAACTCTGCTACAACTCATTGATATCATCTCATCTTTCATAGCGTCAATCCATAAATAAGAATAAACACTATTAACTGTCTCATCATAAGATACAAGATCAATAACATGACCTATATTACAATCACTTTCATTAAGATAAACCTCATAATCATTTGAAATTGCTGACTCTCTAGCCCTAATAGACCTTCTAACAAGTAATTCTTCAACTACAATAGGCTCTGGAGGATTCTCAAAAGGAGGAGGAAGATTGATTGCACCCTTACCATCACCACCTATTTGAACAAAAACCCTTATAATCCTTTCATACGATAAAGGTAAATGAATGGTTGCAATTTCACTTTGTACACCATGAATAGACAGTTGAAAAATGTCTAGATCAGCAACATCCATCTTAAAAAACTTCACAGTCATAGACTCTACAATCTTTGTGCTACATGTAAGACAATAAAAGTTGTATCCTTTAGAATGTGTTAGGTACCCAATAAAGTAACAATAAATAGTTATAGGGTTAGTTTTTTCTCATTTGGATTATATATTCTAACCTCAGCAGGACAACTCCAAACACGAAAATGGTTCAAATTAGGTTTTCTACCAGTCCACAACTCAAAAGGTGTTTTAGGTATAGATTTACTATGGACACGGTTCAAAATATAAAGGGCAGTTTTAATAGCTTCACCCCATAAGAATTTAGATAAGTTAGACATACTCATCATATTCCTCATCATATCCTTCAAAATACGATTGCGCCTTTCAGCGATACCATTTTGTTTAAGACTACCAGACATGATATATTGAGCAACTATTCCACACTCTTGCAAATATTTGGCAAAAACTCTCATATGTTGCCCAGTCTCATTATATTTGCCATAATATTCACCCCCATGATTAGATCTCATAATTTTAATGACTTTTTCTTATTATTTCTCAACCTCAATTTTAAAAATTTCAAACATCTCAATGACATCAAATTTCTCATTTATCAAGTATAAATAGACATAACAGGAAAAATTATCAATGAAGGTAATGAAATATCTATTACCACAAATAGTAGGTGAATGAGGTCCACTAATATCAGTATGAATAATCTATAAAATATCTGAACTTTTATTAACACTTTTCTTTTTAATCTTAGTTAATTTACCCCTTATGCAGTCCACACAAACATCTAGATCCTCTAAATCAATAGAAGGAAGAATGCCATCTTTCACTAGTCTTTCAATTCTTTCTTTAAATATATGACCTGAACGGTTGTGCCCATGATGAAAAGGATTTTTCTTTAACTAAGGATCATTTGGTCACAACATTAGTTTCATAAGAAGGACCACAATCACTAGCATCATCCAAACACAATCTATATAAATTATCGAATAAAACATATTCACCAATC
>CATIWR010453062.1:0-41123 GCA_949677035.1 Omphalea diandra | reverse complement strand
AAAAAAAGAATTAAGCCATTTGGATAAGTATATCAGGAGTTATAATTGTGACAATGTAGCAAGCTCAGGCTGCCATATAAGGAAAATATGTATAAACACTAGGTACACTTGCATGAATCATGCCATAACTACATACCAAGCATTCATAATCATTTTGATATACTTATAATCATATATGTATCAAATGTTAGGATCTCAATACTTTGAAGAAGCCCTACCATAAAGGTTGGTCACATCAAAAGGTGAGTAGAAATAATAATTGGATTCAATGGGTGTATGTGATAATTATATGATATGATTATACTATATTACATGTATATATGATTGAATTGTTACATGTTACATGGAAATAATAAGATTTTGTTCTATTACATGTATATATGATTGAATTGTTACATGTTACATGGGAATACAGGCCAAGTGAGAATTAAATGCTCTTCACGATTACTTGGCATATCATTTGTGAATAAGCACTTGCATATGGAACTAAAAGGGGCGTTGTGACCGATTTATCAAACACTTGCAAATCACAGGAAGATGGACCAATAGGTCCCAAATCATATGTCAAATGAAATACAGGAAGATGGACCAATATGTCCCAAATCATATGTTACATGAATCACATGAATATCCCGAGAGCAATGTTTGCCTTGCTCGGTCATGACAAAGACAAAGCTATTGCATTTGCACTTGCATAGTGAATTATTATACTTGCAATGTATCTTGATGATATTTGATTATGAATTATGCCATGAGAATTTGTTTATTGTTTTTATTCACTAAGTCGTGACTCACCAAATCGCAATTATTTTTTAGACACTAAAGCATAGACTTTGTACACTTTGGTACATAAAGTTTTGCATAGAGACACATGGAACACAGGTCGTCGGCTGAATTCCAACTCTCTCTCCTTGCATCATGTGCATACATTTGATAAGAACTAGTTATGGTCACTGATCCTGACATTAGTTAACACATGTGTACATTAAATGCATATAGGATTATATATGTATGATGAATAAACCTTAATGTGTATGCATTGCCATGATTCGCAACTGAAGACAATAGTTATAGTTGGCGGTATCAGAGGATTCAAGCACATGCGGGGCAAACGTGCAAATCCTGGTGTGTATGACATCGTGGGGCCAAGGGGCAAATCCCGGATGTTGAGTGCTCTGATAGGTACCAACTGTAGCCACATTGTGACGTTACAATTTTGTGGTATCAAAGCTGATTTACAAATGAGAACAATGGGTATCACAGTTATTGGTTTGACAAATGAATTTATATGTTATAGTTTTGGTATCAGAGAGGGCTCAAGCATACGCGGGGCAGATGTACAAATCCCGGTGTGTATGACATCGCGGGGCTGGTGGGCAAATCTCGGATGTTGAGTGCTCTGATAGGTACCGATTGTAGCATTGCAAATTGTGGACATGAATAGAGATGAGTTATGTAAATGAAATTAGTCATTACATTTATTGGTATCAGAGCAAATATGAAAACGGTCGTTACAATAAAAGCTTGAAATATATTCCAACAAAAAGAGAATTGAACCTAAGGTATAGAAGATGGATGGAATTATTGAAGGACTATGATTGCACTATTGATTATCATCTGGATAAGGCTATTGTTATTGTTGATGCTTTGAGCCAAAAAGCCTTAGATGTTGTTGTCGGTATGGTTGGTTATAATTTGACATCCTTGGTTAATCTTTGTGCTTTAAATGTAAAATTTGAGATTGAGAATGTGACAGCTTTAATGGCTACTCTTCAGTTAAAGCCTGTCATAGATGACAAAATTAGAGAAGTTCATATGAAGGATCCATATTTGCAGAAAATGCTACAGAAGATACAGGAAGGTAAGAAGATTAATTTTTCGATTAGAGATGATGGGATGATAGTGATGGGTAGTCGAGTATGTGTACCAGATGTTGATGGTTTAAGAATAGAGATTATGCAAGAGGCACATAATACACCACATGCTATGTACCTAGGAAGTACATAAATGTATAAAAAATTGCGGTCACCTTTTTTATGGTCAACGATGAAGAAAGATATAACTGAGTTTGTATCGAGATGTTTAACCTGCCAACAGATCAAGGTAGAACATCAAGCACCAGCAAGTAAGTTGCATCCTTTATCTATTCCTGTATGGAAATGTAAGCGAATTTCAATGGATTTTGTTATTAGTTTACCTCAGACACAAAAAAAAAAGGCATAATGTAGTTTGGGTTATTATAATACACACAAAATATGCACACTTCATAGACTGGCTAAAATATATGTTGTTGAGATTATGAGATTACATGGCATTCCTGTTTCTATTGTGTCAGATAGAGATCCTCGACTCACTTCTCATTTTTAGAATAACCCATAAACAGCTTTGGGTACTAGTTTGAATTTTAGCACTGTTTTTCACCTACAAACTGATGGTAAATCAGAGAGGACTATTTAGACGTTAGAGGACATGATGCGAGCTTGTGTGTTAGAATTCAAAGGCAATTGGGATGTTCATTTGCCATTAATGGAATTTGCATATAATAATAGCAATTACTATAGCATTGGCATGGCACCATATGAAGCTTTGTATGGCAGAAAATGTAGAAGTCCAATTTGTTAGGATGTTGAAGGTATGAGATAGTTAGAAGGTCTCGAGATGATAATGGTTTCAGTGGCCAAAATCCAAGTAGTCAAAAGATGTTTGCAAGCTGTTCAAGAAAGGCAAAAAGGGTATGTTGATAGACAGACAAGAAATGGAATATTAGGTTAGAGATAAAGTATTTTTGAAAGTTTTACCATGGAAAGGCATTATTAGGTTTGGTAAATAGGGAAAGTTAAGTCCAAAGTACATTGGGCCATATGAGATCATAAAGAGACTTTGGCATATCAATTGGCATTACCACTAGAATTATCTCAGATACACAATGTGTTCCATGTTTTTATGCTTCGAAGGTATCAGTCTGATCTTAGCCATGTTTTATCAAAGCCAGAGATTGAATTGTCTGATGATATGACTTATTATGAACAACTAATTAAAATTCTTGATTAATAACTAAAATAGTTAGGGAATCGAGTGGTATCCATGGTTAAAGTAAGATGGAGTCATTACTTACCTAGAGAGGCCACTTGGGAATTAAAGGAACACATGAGACGATAATATCCCTATTTATTATAAAGTTCTAGTAAGTAAAAATTTCAAGGACAAAATTTCTATAAGAGAGGGAGAATTGTAACATCCTTAACCCAAATCATATGCATTTTAATTATGTTATATTTGAATATATGCACTGGATAAATAATTATTTAAGCATGTGAATTGGAGAAACACAACGATGACATTTGCACCATTACGTTTGGGACACTTGAACATATTTGTAATGTTTGTATGATTGCATGAAAAATTATCTTATGTTGTGTGCATGTTATAGTATCATAAATAATGGTATTTTATAGCTTATTTAAAAGTATAAGGAGCTTCTATGGATTAGGAGATGGATGAAGGTGCTTAAGGAGTGAATAAGAGGGATTAAAAGTGGAAAAGTGAATTTCCAACCAATAGAAATGAAACAACATGATTTTGTCTTATTGTAATAGGTTTACAAGTGTAATTTTTAACCCTTTAGGATCAGAATTGAGGGGTTAGACGTGAGGTCCAGTAGAAGAAAGAGAGAGCTAAGGAAGAAAGAAAGAAAGGAAGAAGAAAAAGAAAAAGAAGAAGGAGAGGAAGAAAAGTGAGCTGCCTAGGAAAGAATCCTAAGGTTTTCTAATTTTGGGACATTAGGTCATCAAGGTATTGAAGGTAACAGTGGGAATAAGTCATGACCATCACAGCTTAATAAGCTTGAGGGAGGAGGTAAGTAAATAGCTAATGGTACTATACGTGTGATTGGCTAAATGCCATGAACATATATTCAATGGAATGAAATGTTGTTTAATGTGATAATATTGAGGAATACATTGATGAAAAGATTGTTATACTATTAATTTATTTATTTTCATGAAACGTTGATAAATTATGACTTAGGAATGAGAGTATGTGGTGATATGAGTTGCCAAAGTTATGGGTGTTGTTATTAGGTATTATATTGCTGAAATTTTGGTGGATTTATAGTTGATTTGTTGAAAGAATAATACTTAATGTTGTTGGCAAGTAACAATATTCATAGCCTGTGTGGCAATAACATTCGACAGCTTGTGTGGCAATGATATTTATAGCTTGTGTGACAATAAAATATAACAGCTTGTGTGGCAATAACATTCAATAGTCTGTGTGTCAATAACATTTGATAGCCTGTGTGGTAATGATATCTATAGCCTATGTGGCAATAAAATACAACAATCTGTGTGGCAATAACATTTGATAGTCTGTGTGGCAATAATATCTATAACTTGTGTGGCAATAAAATATAGCAACCTGTATGGCAATAAAATAAAATAGTTTGTGCGGCAATAACATTCAATAACCTGTGTGGCAATGATATCTGTAACCTGTATGGTAATAAAATAAAATAGCCTGTGTGGCAATAATATTCGATAGTCTATATGGCAATGATATTTATAGCCTGTGTGGCAATAAAATACAACAGCTTGTATGACAATAACATCCAATAACCTGTGTGGCAATGATATCTATAGCCTGTGTGGCAATAAAATACAACAGCTTGTATGACAATAACATCCAATAACCTGTGTGGCAATGATATCTATAGCCTATGTGGCAACAATATTTATAGCATATATGACAACCAAAAATGAAAGCCTTTATGGCAGTGATATTGATAGCCTATGTGGCATTTAAAATTAAAAACTCTTTATTTCATGCATGGATATGATGATGAGTTATTAATATTTAATTGTTTGTTATGTTCTTTGAGATTGAAGTATCGTTATGCATTTACTTACTGAGTATGCAAGCTCACTCTTCTGCATTAAATTTTATTTCAGGAAGAGTAGACTAAAGATTACGTCTAGTTACATTTCGAAGTTGCTGTCTAACAGTCTAATAGAGGTTGGGTTAGTATGCAGTCTATTAGTATTTTAGTTGGTTTTGTGAACAAAAGACATGTGTAAGAAAAAAAATAATTGAAATCAGGTCTTTAATGACAATGGATAGATTGAGAGAATTTTAATGATTAGTAAATGGGATGTCACAATCATCATCTCCATCATTTTATTCCTCTTCTTCTTAATCTTTTTCTCCATTATGTCTTTCTTTATATGGAACTTCTTCTTCATCATTTACCTCCTCAAAATTGGGTAAATGGCAAAGGTTTAATCCAAGTTTCTCTTAGATCTCTACAATATCACCATGAAGGTGATGAAGTATGGTAAACCTCTTGAGAACCTTACCCAATTGCTTAGAAGTGAAGTCTAAAGAGGATGGTTTAAAGGTAGAAGGAGGAGAAACATAGGCTTATACCTTTTGGTCTCTTGGGGATTCTTTTGTCCTCATTCAACAACAAGCCTTCTTATTTTCTAGACTTAAAAAGCTTGTTGAAGCCTAACACCTTCTTCAGCAAAGAGATAATCATATATGTTACCCTTTATTGCTTTGGCATTAATAAGGTAGTTAAGGTCAAGAAATTTTTTTGCTAGGAAGATAGGCTTTTGTGAGAAAGGACTCATTTTTAAGGTCTAAGCTTCCACAAACCTATAAATTGCAGTAATGTGAGAGGGGAGAAGAAATTAACCATGTTTGGTCTTGCTCATATGAACTAAGTGATTAATAAAAAATCTCATAGTTTGGATGGGTTTGCTTTTAATAAGGCAATAAAGAAAGGCTAAGTCCTTTTGGAACACCTTCTCATTGTCATCCCCTCTAGTATTGATAGAGAAAGTGATGATAAGATGGAAAAGCCAAAAAGTGAGGGTTCTAATGTTTTTAGCTAAGAAGGATAGTAGGTCATGGCATGAATTAGTAGAAAATTTATGCCGAAAATCAATTATATAAAAGTCTAAAGAAGAGAGATTCTAAGAAAAACATTGTCCCCAATTTGGAAATTAAAAAGGGAACAAATTTAGGGTAGGTTATGTAGAAGGGAATGCCAAAACATTTAAAGAGCAAACCATACATACCATGCAACCTTTCTCATCTCCATAATTGCCATGAATTCCCTTGTGATTTCTTCATATCCTAATTCATCTTTAAAGATCAATTATTCTCATCCTAAGTTTGAAAGATAGGTGCAAATCACTTCATCAAGTTTAAAGGTCTTAAGAGTAAAAGAGGAGGGAATTTTGTTTAGTACTATGACCTTTTTTTTTTTATGGCCTCATGTCTTTGCTTTTCTTCTTTGGTGATACTTCTCATAAGATGAAGAGGAGGGGTTCTTATCTTGGCAAAGGAGAGGACATTTGGGGGGTTTTACCCTTGTCATCTCTTTGGCGATTCTTTCTATGAGCCATTAAGGAGAAGATGAAAGAATTATAGAAAAGAAGAAGATTTAAAAAGTTTTATAGAATAAAAGAAGGATTTAAAGGGAATGAAAGTGAGAAAGAGTAAAAAGTGAAAGAAATGCATTTGAGGGGTTTAAATAGGCAAAAAAAAAAAAGAGTAAAAACAGCTAAGAAATGGTAATTTTTTCATTCCATGAAAGAGTTATAGCATTTGGGAAACAAATGGTCATTACCCAATGGTTATACATAATTTGCGGCTGCAAAGCATGGATCATGACCATGATTTACAAAAAAAATGTGAGTAATGGTCACTTTTTCCTCGAAAAAGTGTAAAGAATAATGGTTGGAATTTGAAAAGTTTCAAAATTCATAGGACCAAAGGAAATTCATGAGTATGAGATTTAAAACATTGAAAAATAAGATGACATGTAAATCTTGAATGTGATTTTAGATCTTGGTCGTGATTCACAGGTTAATTTCAAAAATGAGTGTAAAACAAAAATTTCTCAATAAGCCTAATACTTAAGTGATCCATTTGATATATTGATGATTAATTTAAGTAATTAAATATGGAACAACTCAATTGCAAGTTGAATAAATTCATCTTAAACATAATAGCAACAAACCAAAGTAACATGCAATCATGTCAAACATTCCAATATCAATCAAATAAACAACTTATGCATATAATGAGACTTATTTTTACCCTAAAGAGCTTCCAACAAGCATCCCTCGTTCCCTCTTGGTCTTAATTAAGGGGTCTAGTGAAAATATTAGCTAGTTAGTTATTGGCGTCAATGAATTCTAACACCATATTACCATTTTGCACATGGTCTCTATGGAAATGATGTCTAATGTCAAAGTGTTTGCTTTTTTAGTGTTGGATTCGATTCTTTAAAAGATTGTTAGCACTAAAGTTATCACATTTGATGGGAATATGATCAACAATATTGTCATAATTAATAAGTTGTTGCTTCATCCAAAGAACTTAGGTGAAACAACAATCCACCGCCATATATTCCACTTCGACAGTGGATTAAGCAACCAAAACTTGCTTCTCACTAAACCAACAAACTAAACACTCACCAATGAATTGGAAAGTTTCAAAAGTGCTCTTTTTATCTAATAAACTATTGGCATAATCTGCATTTGAATATCTAATAACACTAAAGGATGAATTCTTAAGATACCATAATCTAAATGCAATAATCCTTTTAACTGCATTTAAATGTGATTCCTTAGGGCGTGATTGAAATCAAGCACACAAGCAAACACTATACATTATATCAGGTCTAAAAACGGTAAAGTAAAGTAGAGAACCAATCATGTCTCTGTACTTTTTCTCATTGATAAGCTTGCCTTATTCATCTTTGTCAAGTTTGATTCATGCATTCATTGGTGTCTTAGCAATCTTGCATCCATCCATCCCAAATTTCTTGAGTAGCTCATTTGTGTATTTGGATTAATCGATAAATATGCCCTTTTTGCATTGTTTACTTTATAGACCAATGAAGAACTTAAGCTCACCTATCATGCTTCTTTCAAATTCCTAAGTCATCCATTTTGCAAATTCTTCACAAAGAGATTCATTAATAGCACCAAATAAAATATCATCACATAAATTTGAACAATGAAAGTGCCCTTATCATGCCTTTTAATAAAGTAGTGTCAACCTTGCCTTTTTTAAAATCATTTTTCAAGAGGAAAGAACTAAGCTTTTCATACCAAGCTTTAAGAGCTTATTTCAATCCATATAAGGCTTTAGTTAATTTACAAATATGACTTGGAAAGACATGTGATTCAAAATCTATAGGTTGTTTAATATAAACTTTCTCCTCAATTAAACCATTTAAAATTGCACTTTTATCATTCATTTGAAAAAGCATAAAATTCATGTGACATGCATATGCAAGAAGGATTCTAATGGCCTCTAACCTTGCAATAGGAGTAAAGGTTTCATCACAGTCAATGTTTTCCTCTTTGTTGTACTCCATGGCAACCAATCTAGCTTTATCCCTATTGATGAAAACTTGCTTATCCAACTTGTTTCTATAAACCCATTTGCATCCTACAACTGGGTTCACTTTTGATCTTAGGACAAATTCCTAAACCTAGTTTCTCTTAAATTGGTTTAGTTCCTTTTGCATAGTAATCACCTAATACTCATCATCATGAGTCTTATTAATTGATTTTGGCTTTAATTGAGAAACAAAGACAAGGTTATTATCTAGGGCATTGAGTTAAGCTCTAGTGCTTATACCCTTAAAGGTCTTACTAATGATTAGCTCCTTTGGATGATTTTTAGAGTATCTCTAATCTTCGATAAGTCCTTGAGCTTGGTTCTCCTCTTGTTGAGGTTGAACTTGTTCTAACTTTTAAGGTGACTCTTGTTCTTCAGCTATAATCACACTTTCCTTTAGAGTGAAGTTGAGCTCTAAGCTCTCAAAAATACCTCTAAGATCATCAATAAGAGAACCTTTTTCAAGATCAATTTTACTAGACTCATTAAATACTAAATTCATGGGCTCCTCAACTATAACTGCCTTTTTGTTAAAGACCTTATAAGCCTTGCTAGTAGTGGAATAGCCTAAAAATATGCTCTCATCTATTTTTGAGGCAAAATTTCCAAGGTTATCCTTGGTGTTCAGAATACAGCATTTACATCCAAACACTCTGAGGTATGAGAGCTTGGGCTTTCTTCCATTCCACAACTCATAAGAGTTTTATTTAAAATAGGTCTTTTAAAAACTCTTTTTGTAATATAACAAGAGGTGTTGATGGCTTTGGCCTAAAAGTAGTTTGGAAGAGAACACTCATTGAGCATAGTCTTTGCCATCTCAACCAATGTTCTACTCTTTCTCTTTACAATTGGTTTAGTTCCTTTTGCATATTAATCACCTAATACTCATCAACATGAGTCTTATTAATTGATTTTGGCTTTAATTGAGAAACAAAGGCAAGGTTATTATCTAGGACATTGAGTTAAGCTCTAGTACTTATACCCTTAAAGGTCTTACTAATGATTAGCTCCTTTGGATGATTTTTAGAGTATCTCTAATCCTCGATAAGTCCTTGAGCTTGGTTCTCCTCTTGTTGAGGTTGAACTTGTTCTAACTTTTAAGGTGACTCTTGCTCTTCAACTATAATCACACTTTCCTTTAGAGTGAAGTTGAGCTCTAAGCTCTCAAAATTACCTACAAGATCATCAGTAAGAGAACCTTTTTCAAGATCAATTTTACTAGACTCATCAAATACTAAATTCATAGGCTCCTTAACCATAACGACCTTTTTGTTAAAGACCTTATAAGCCTTACTAGTAGTGGAATAACCTAAAAATATGCTTTCATCTATTTTTGAGGCAAATTTTCCAAGGTTATCCTTGGTGTTCAAAATATAGCATTTACATCCAAACACTCTGAGGTATGAGAGCTTGGGCTTTCTTCCATTCCACAACTCATAAGAGTTTTATTTAAAATAGGTCTTTTAAAAACTCTATTTGTAATATAACAAGAGGTGTTGATGGCTTTGGCCTAAAAGTAGTTTGGAAGAGAATACTCATTGAGCATAGTCTTTACCATCTCAACCAATGTTCTACACTTTCTCTTTACAACACCATTTTGTTATGGCATTCTAGGGGCTGAAAAGTTATGTGAAATCCCATTTTCCAAACAATAATTCTCAAAAAACTCATTTTGAAATTCCTTTTCATGGTCACTTCTAATGCTAGAAATGAAGTAGTATTTTTAATTTTATACTCTTTTTGCAAAACTTTTGAAGGCATAAAAAACACCATTTTTATGAGTTAAGAAACTAACCCAAGTAAATCATAAGTAATCATCAATTAGAACAAATGCATAAAGTTAACCTCATAGGCTATCATTTCTTATAAGCCTAACTAAGTCCATGTGAATAAGTTGAAGAAGTTTAAAAGTGCTTATTACATTTTTTGGTTTAAAAGAAGACTGGTGTTGTTTCCTTTTTTGACAAGGTCCATATGTCTTGTCCTTGATGAACTTTAGCTTTGGAAGACCTTTCACTAGTTCTCCTTGTAAGAGATTTTAGAGAAGCTCCATGCTTGTATGCCCAAATCTTATATTCCAAAGCTATGATTTATTGATAATGGATAGAAGACACTTAAAGGATTGGTTAGGCAAATTGTCTAAGTCAATTATATAAGCATTTCCTTGCCTTTCATCCTTAGAGACTATGTTGTCATATACCAAAATAGTGACAAGGCATTCTCTTGAGTCAAAGGTGACTTTGTTTTCTTTGTCACATAATTGACTTACACTGAAAATTGTGTTTCAAAACATCAACTAAAAGGACATTATCAATTAAGGACTAATGCATCTTATCAATAATTCCAATGCTAATTACCTTACCCTTGGTATTATTCCTAAAAATGGCATTACCACCATCTTTTCTTTGATATCTGTGAATAGTGATGGATATGAATAGCTTCTTGTTCTTAATCATATGCATTGAGCACTCACATCCACATGCGAATCATTGTCCTCTTTGTTGGATTCCAACCTTACTTAGAAAACACAATAAATTTATCTTTGCTTAGGTACCTAAGTATACTTAAGTCCTAAAGGGTTAGGTTTAAAAGGATCCTTAAGTTTGAAGCCAACCTTTCTAATGCAACAAAACACATTAATGTGACCAAATTTCATACAATAATGGCATTAGAGTTGGACTTATTAGTCTTTTGCCTTTGGACTACTTTGGTATGAGTAGGGCTCTTTCTCACACCATGGCTATGTGAATGCATGCATTAACATATACAATGAGGACTAGAAGGTTTGTGTCTTTATCCATGCCTTTTTTGGTACATAAGTGCATGATTAACTCTTTGAGGCTTAGCCTTAGAGGTTTGGGGTGCCTTACCTTTACCCTTATGCATGGGAGGTTTAATGCTTGGAGCACTTTCTTCCCGCCACCTTTATGCTAGAAGTTTGAAGGGTGGAAGCCTTAATAAAAGTGGGAGGAGAAGATGTGGACATAGAAGCTCCATTATAACCAAGGCCATGTCTCACTATAGGTCACCTTTGAGATACAATAAGTGTATCTAATGCCTTTTTCCCTTTGTGAAATTTTGAGATGGAGTTTCTTAATTTAATAATCTCATTTTTCAAAGAGTCATTTTCTTTTCTCAAAGAATCAAGTGAGGATGGAGTTTTAGAAAGTTTCTCTAAAGATTTCTTGAGTTCTTCATTGGAAGTTTTCACATTAGAAATAAGATCTTTTAAACTTTGAAAATCATCCTCAAGTTAAAAACATATTTTTTTTAAGATATCATCTTTGCCTTATATTTATTACATCTTAAGGCCATGGCTTTAAGAAGCTCATCATCCTCATCCATAAAATAATTATTATCATCACAAGATTAAAAATAAGTACTTACCTCATCGGAGGAGTCCTATTGAGCAACTTTATTGTCTTCCTCTTCTTTATTAGAATCATTATCACACCTGTTGGCCTTAAATCTCTTTTTAATTTCTTTGTCCTACTTCTTCTTCTTCTTGAACTTAGGATAATTGGATTTAATGTGGCCTTGTTTACCGCACTCAAAGCAAGTCACATCATTTTTCTTCTTCTTATAGTTAAAAGATGTTTTCTTTTACTTCTTCTTTCTTTTCTTTTCTTCATTGGCTCTTGGGACTCTTTAAAAGCATAACAAGTTCTTCTTCTTCTTTCTCACTCTCATCACTATCACTAGTGCTTACCTTCACTTTTTTTTAACTTTTATAAAGGATTTGAGGGCAAGTGTTTTCTTTTTTCCCTTATCCCCTTATCCTCTCAACTTCTTCATCTCCCTATCCTTTTTTATGGCCATCTCATGTGTGAGAAGCTTTCTAATGAGGACATCGGTTGACACTTTGCCAATGTCTTTATTGGATTCTTTAATACTTTTCCAAAGGAAAAGATTTCAGAATTTTGTTATTTTCCTCATAATTTGGAAGGTTCTCTCATATTTTTTCATATTGTTGATAATAGCAAGTAGCCTATTTGTCATATCAATGATGCTTTCATCATCTTTCATCATGAAAAATACATACTCCATCACATACATGCCCTATCTTCTAGACTTTACTTGCATTGCCTTCATGGTATTTCTCCAAGGCCTTCCATATAACATGAGTGGTTTGACAATGTTACACTCTTTTACATTCCCTTTTTAAGAGAGAGCTTAAGATTATTGTTATTCCATTTTATTTTTCTCATTTGCCTTTTTATGGACCTCAACCTATTCTTCTCTAAGGAGTGGCTCCTTACTTTTATCTATTACTTTAATGGGTGACTTCCATCCTTTTATTACCACAACCCAAACATACCCTACATCACTATCAAGATAAATCTTCATCCTATACTTCTAATATACATAGTTGAATCCATTAAAGTAAGGCTTAAGGTAATAGTGAATTCCTTCTTATGACATGATCTTTTTTCAAGCAATTAAGACAAGTTTTTAGACTTGGGCTCTAATACCACTCGTTGGCCTTTATGCACTAAGAACAAGGATTGAATTTATAGTAAATTTAAATTTTAGATAGAGGACAAAGAAATTTTGAATTAAAGAAATGGAGGAAGAGAATCAACATAATTTATAGTGGTTTGGGTGTTAACAAACCTTGTATTTACCCCCTCCCTCTAATTCATCAATTGGGTATTTAATTCACTCACTTTGGTGTTTTATAAGCTCATGCTAAACTTAGTGTTTAGGCTTAGACTAAACCTCAATTACATTTATGTTTAAGGCTCACACATAACCTTAAATAGTTTTAAAGTTCACTCTAAAACCCAAACCCAAAGTGTTTCAGGCTCACGCCTAACCTTTAACAAATCAAGTATAAAGAAATAAAGAGTTAAACCTATAAGAATTAAAATTGCAAGAGTTTGGACATAATAAATGGTTATCCTTTTGTATTTAAGGCCATTTGGTGGAGTATTTATATAGTCCAACCACTGAAGAGTCATTACTAATAAAATTATATGCAAATCTCCAAATTATGGCGGCAAATTATGTATTTAATTCTTGTCAGAGTCAATTTGTAGTCGAGACAATATATCATAGTCATAATTGATAATTCATTATGGATTTTGCCATTTCATGGTCGCGACCTTAGAATGTGTTGAACTATTAGTGAAATTTAGCATTTGATCATTAGTTCTTTAAAGAACTAGCCTTTAGGATCCTCTTGATAATTATAAAGTTCTCAGTCATAATTTGAAGTCCCAATCGCTATTAAAATAGTGTTAGAATAGGGATACGCAACCTTTATCATGAAATAAATTGCTTCTTTTTTTATTGAAAGTGAATCATGGTAGCTACCTAAAATTACAATCACAATTTTCAAATGGTTTAACTTCTCCTTGGACACATGGCATGCCTCAACTAGCTTTTCAGGTGATTAATAGAGAGCTTTTGGAACATTTTGAATATCGTGGTCGCGATGGTCACCACGACTCCTACGACAAAACAGAAAGTCACTTTTGGGTCCCATATTTCTTGAAATAACGGTCATGATATCATTATAGTGGTTGTGATTTTGAGGGCAATTTTGAGAATTAGAGATTTCTTCTTCCATTTGACTTCTAATGCAATTCCTACCTTAACTTTTACAAGAACAAAACTTCACACATGCATCATAACCTTTCATTCTATATCGTTAAGATTAAAAAAGATGTTTGACCAACCTGATCTAACAATTTTAGGTTTTTAACTTAGTGAACTTCCTCTTTTTTTTCTCTTTTTTTTGTGCCTTAATTGTTGTCTAAGCCACGCTTTTGGGTTTCTAACTTAGCAAGCTTATTTTACTTTTCTCACATCCTTACATGAAATACTTCTTTAGCTAATATAGGTTAGAACTCATTCCCATCCATTTCTAATAGTTTCACAGCACCATATGAATAGTTATGTTTGATCACATAGGAACCTTTCTAGTTTGGCCTGAACTTTCCTTGAGATCTTAAACTTATAGTTAAATTGCCTTCAACACTAAATCACTGACCCTTATCATGTTTGCCTTAACCATTTTATTAAAAGTGCAGGCCATCCTATGGCCTGGTACAATGGATATAATAAAGAGCCTTTAACCTTTTATCGTCTAGTAGGGCCAACCGTTCAAACCTACTTCTTACTCACTGATATTTAGGAATTTATGACTCAACCAATATGCACAGGGACTTATTGTCTATCCTAATTAGTAGCATTAATCAATCTCATACACCAAGGAGTGTGACATTATTCTTATTAACATTCTAGCTATGGTTTGGTAACCCCATAATGTAAAAGGCAACTTTTATGACCAATCATTGTAACCATATTGGTAAGGATGATCTTAACATTCTTATTAGTTGCCTCTACTGCCTCAATGGTTTGTGGCCTATAAAGAGACTACTTGTAATGCATTACTCTGTACTTTTATAGAATTGTCCTAACCTCAGTCTAGAAGCGCACTCCATTATCTATGACAATATGGTATGGTGCTCCACAATAATAAATAAGATTCTTTTCTATGAACCAAACCATTTTTATTGCCCCAATTAAATGAAGGTTTTACTTGCACCCATTTCAAAAAGTAATCCATCGCTACCACAATGTTTTTGTGCCTCCTTATAGAAGTCAACCTAATTTCTCCAATCACATCAATACCCTAAGCTATGAATGGCCACAATGAAGTCAAATTGTGTAATTCCATTGGTGGCAGATAATTGAGGCTATTATGAATCTAACACTTGTGATAGTTTCGGGTTGTCTAAATACAATCTTATTCCATAATGGTCTAATAATAGCCCATCCTCAAAATCTTCCTTTTCAAGGGTTTCCCATTCATATGGGGAACACACAACCCTACATATACCTCTTCCATAACCTTGCTCACCTCCTCTTCGTTTAGTCATCTCAAGTGGACTTCATTTAATGTTTATTTATACACATGTTGTCATAAACTATGAACTATGATGTTAACCTCTAATCGCATCCCTGTCTCTCTTTGCAACTCCTTTATGGTATTTTTCACCTTCTAGGTACCTTTACACATCATAGTACCATGGACAATTTTCTTTTGACACTTACATCATACCTTTGTTGACATAACACAGTGTTGTGGATTTAAATATGAGTAGCATCTTTATTGGCATCTTCTTCGATCCATCCTAAATAAAAACCAAAGTTGATAAGGCATCAGTCGTCGCATTCTTCTCATGGCAAATGGTGGAATAAGATTCTCTAAAAGTTTTATGTCAATCTCCTCAAATGTTCCAAATATGGGTTTAACTGCTTCTTCTTAAAAGCTTATTCATCAGTTAATTGAGAGATGACTAATAATGAAACCCCAAACATCTCTTGTAACACCTAGTTTCATTTATTAAGCATGACATTTATGTCCAAGTATGCATATGTATAAAGGTTATTATATCACTCATACACAACCAAACATGCCTTTAATATACACATATGTTAACCCATTTATGGTTAGTAACCATAAGTTGATGTCTATCTAGGCATATGTACATGACACAAGAGAGTGAGAGTTGGAATTCAACCGATGACCTGTGATCCATGTGTCTCTATGTAAAACTTTATGCTCCAAAGTACCCAAACCTTATGCTTCAGTATCTGAAAAACATAATTATGATTTGATGAGTCGTGATTCAATGAATAAAAATAATAATTAAATTTTTATAGAATAACCAACAATCAAATATCATTAGGATGCATTACAAGTATAAGAATTGACAATGCAAATGTAAATGCAATAGATTAATTTTGTCGTGACCTTACAAGAGAAATGCTACTTCTGGGAATTCATGTGATTCAAGTGACATTTGATTTTACTAGCAAATATATAACAAATGAATCTTTGCTTGATAACATGTGCCAACAAGACATATTAGTCCCTTTTCCAAGTGATTTGCAAGCGTTTAACAAGCTAGTCATAATATCCTTTTAGTTCCATATGTAAGTGTTCATTCACAGTGTTATACCAAGTAATCATTAAGATCATATAATTCTCACCTACTTGTATTCACATGTAAAATGTCACAATTAAATCACATATACACCCAATAGAACACATCAATATCATAAAATCATCACACATATACATTAGAATCCAATTATAGCTTTTACTCACCTTTAGTGGAACCAACCTCTGTGATAGGTTTGAACCTCTCTCTTGGGCTTTCTCAATGTGTTGAGATCCTAACATTTGATACATATATCATTATAAAATGTCAAAATGAGTTTGCATGCATGGTATGCAAATATGGCCATGTTCTATGCAAGTGGGTCAAGTATTTAAGCTTATTATTCTTATATGACAACCTAACCTTATCGCCTCTCACAACAATAACTCTAAATATATATATATATATATATATATATATATCTAAATGAGTTTATTCTTTTTTCTACATAAAATAGATACATAATGATGTAACATATTTAAAATTTAGGTCAATATAAGGCCTATAGAAATATGGTGAATGTTTGAATTATGTCCTGTTTTTATGTGATCTCAGTCTAATCAAATTTTAAATTTTTGGGCATATCTCAAATTGTACAAATACAATTGCAAAATTGCTCTACTAGAAGTTACGAAACACATAAAGAAACATTTTTCAATTTTACACATTGTCTAATTCAATCTATAAGGTTACCAAAATAAATGGCCAATCTTAGGGTAAGCAGGTTTTAGTACATTAAGAATCAGTCTCAATGGAAGAGCAATATCTCATCAACCATGATATATTTGACAACAATAATTTTCAGATATGTATATTGGACATAAATCTACAACTTTTAAGTTTGGAACATTACCAAATTCCCATTATATGGTCATCAAATTCTTGAATAACAAAACTAAGAGATTGAATAAATTTCATCAAGTTTAGAGTCACAATCAATGATGGAGCCTCAAGTAAATACTTAACCGGATCAAGCTTGGAAACTGCTTTAATATAGTATGACTAAAAATAATGCCTTAACTTTTTCATGGCCCATGCCAGTGCCAAACACATCTTCTCTATTTGGTTATACCTTTTCTCATAAGGGAGAAACTTCTTACGAAGGTAATACACTATGCACTTATTCCTTATCTCATCTTCTTTAGCTAACATTGGCCCCATAAAGTCTCTCCTCTACTGTTAGATATAAAATCAAAGGCTTTATTGACTTTGGGGTTTTCAAAACTAGTGAGTTGGTAAGGTATTCCTTTATCTTCTTAAAAGCACTTTAATATTATTAATTCCACTATATCGGTTGGTCCTTTCTTAATAGTTTGAAGATTGGCTTGCGAATATTAATGAGTCTTATTATGAATCTGTTGATGTACTAGAGAATGTTAGGAATCCTTAAACTTCCTTCTTTATCTTAGGTGTCGACGTGCCTTGAATGGCCTTTACTTTATTTAGATCCATTTCAATGCCTTACTCGTTCACCACATGCCCTATCAGTTTGCCAAATGTAACTCTAAACATACACTTCTTAGAGTTCAACCTTAAGTTGTACTAATTAACTCTTTTTAGGAACTTCTTCAAGGCTTCAAAGTGTCCTTCCCTTGTTTCGACTTCACCATCTTGTCATTTGCATACACCTCTATTTCTTTATGGATCAAGTCATGAAATAGGGTAGTCACCATTTATTGATACGCTACTTTTGCTTTCTACAATCCAAATGACATCACCTTGTAACAACACATTCCCTATTCTATAATAAAGTTGTTTTCACTTTATTTATGATTGCCAAAAGGATCTAATTATAACTTGAGACCTCATCCATGAAATAATACATGACATATGTTGCAATGTTGTCTACCAACACATCAATATAAGGTAAAAGGAAATCATTGTAAGGGTAAGCCTTATTTAGGTCTCTGTAATCCATGCATATTCTCACTTTTTCATTTTTCTTTAGCACTGATACAATATTCGCTAGCCACTAAGTTTAGTTAACTATTCTAAAAACTTGGCATTAAATTACTTTACTAGTTCACCTCCTCGGTGACCCTTTCCTCCATGTTGCAATTAAATTCAACCATCATCCTTTCTAACACTTTCAATGGTATTATGGATTCCATGATTGATTCTAATCTTTGAATCAAGCTAGGTGTCTTACTTTTCCTGGCAAGTCAGCTGCCCCTTCTCTTCCACTTGGGTTTAGATGGAGTTATGATAACTATAAAATAAGGGATATTAGTATGATAGGCAAACAAATGACAAATGTATGTATGCATGAGATGCATACATTATTACAAAAGATCCTTTCAACTAAATCCCTCCCACACATAAAGTCTAGAGGCTCTTTATTAGGTGGGGTCTCATTCTTCTACCAATAAGAGATATAAAATATATATGGTCACTTCAAACAAAGGAGGGTTAAAGTCTTATAAGAGCATATACACATGGAACCAAAGATAAAATGAAAAGTATACACAAAAGAAGACTTTTTACATTACTTAAAGAAGGATGCATAAGTAAGTAAAGAATTCCTTTAACAAGGAAGGTAAGGGACATACATAAATATTTCCATAAGAAATGAAAGTTCTTTATGTAACAAGGTAGATGAATATACAAATATTTACATAGGGAATGATTACATTGAGGGGGAATAAGGTGGCATTTGTATTTATATAATGGGTATCTAACCATGTTCTTTAAGAACTTCAATCATTCTTTAGAGAATAAATGCAAATAAAAGGGGCATCTATGAGCACTTTAGATGTTTGCAACTATACACAAATGAGTGGAATCTTACTTACGAGTCCATCCTTTTATCAATCATCGGGGGATCAAGAGGATAGGAGTCTTTACATTAGTAATGACTCTTAAACATGGCACATGTTTGGATCAATAGGGGATCCTTTAGACCTTGTGCATGTTCAAAGCCTTAAGCCCAAATGATGGTCATTAGGGGACCATGGTAGGATAATACATTGGTACCATCCCTCAAAAATGTGGAGTCACCACCCAATGTCGGTCAAGATAAGAATATTTGGAAGGCAAAATCTAAAAATAATCTAAGTCAATTAGAAGGTTCATTTCATCTTCACCCCTATGAAATGTGGACTCGCCTCCCGACATTGGTCTGGATAAGAATCTAGGAAAGGCAAAATCTAAACCTAGTCTAAGTTAATTAGAAGGCCCATTTTGTCTTCACCCTATGAAAGATCGAATTAGAAAATTTGATACGGCTTGGGAAAGAGGTTAGGCACCCCCAAACCACTTGGATATTGGGATCCAACCTTTGGGTATCTTTGGTTCATTTTTAATGGTTTAACTGAGTTATTGATTAGTCTGATTATCACCCTTAAACATACATTTAAGTGCAATCCATTTAGACAAACCAAGTCATCAAACTAAAAGGAGGGGGGTCATGCACTCATTATATGGGATAAATGTGCATCACCCATTCACACATAACATCTATAAGAGGGGATGGGATCATGCATTCATGGTATAGGGTAACCATTCATCATTCATTCACACATAACATCCATAAGAGGGGATGGGGATCATGCATTCATGGTATCGGGTAAACATGCATCATCAATTCACACATAACATCCATAGTGGGACATGGCAATGGCCAAGTCCATGACCTAATCCCAAACATTCATTCTTACAACTAAAAGAAGAATCTAGTTAGTAATGAATCCCATGAAAACAAATAAGCAAGGGAGTCAAAAGTAAATAAAGAATGAAAGTAAGGTCCATAATGATCACCATAGCTTATCTATATAGTCAAGGTACCTAGCATGCATCTAAGTCCAAGATAACACATTCAATCATTAAAAACTATAATTTTTAGCTCATAACACACATACACATGTGCATGATTCATGGATAGGAGAAGGAAATGATTCATGGATAAGAGAAGGAAATAGACACACATACACACATGCCAAGCATTTGAAGGATATTGAATAGCCTAGGACAAAGATTCATCTAAGTGAGGTCCTAAAGTCATTCAACCCTCACTCACCTTACACATAAAGAGTCAAAACACCAAGGGCAGAACCTAACATGGTAATAGTTAGAATGCCCATAACAATCCAAGCGATTAAAGAACTAGAAAAAATTTATTCACATGACATTATGCATTTTAACACAAAGAGGGATATCAAGGTCAAGGGAAACTTTAGTGTAATATCCTTAACCTAAATCATATGTATTTTAATTACATTATATTTGAATATATGAATTGGATAAATGATTTTTTAGACATATGAATTAGATAAGCACAATAATGATACTTGCACCATTGCATTTGGGACACTTGAACGTATATGTAATGTTTGTATAGTTGCATGAAAAATTATCTTTTATTGTGTGCATGTTATAACATCATAAATAATGGTGTTATAGAGCTTATTTAAAAGTATAAGGAGCATCTAGGGATTAGGAGATGGATGGCGGTGTTTAAGGAGTGAAGAAGAGGGACTAAAAGAGGAAAAGTGAACTTCTAACCAATAGAAATGCAACACCAAGATTTTGTCTTGTTACAATAGGTTTACAAGTGGAATTTTTTACCCTTTAAGATCAGAATATAGAGCTTAGGCATGAGGTACATTAGAAGAAAGAGAAAGCTAAGGAAGAAAGAATGGAAGGAAGAAGAAGAAGAAGAAGAAGGAGAGGGAGAAGAGTGAGCTACCTAAGAAGAAATCCTAAAGTTTTCTAGTTCTGGGAAAATAGGTAAGATAATTTATATTCTTCTCATATGAAATTAACCCCTCATGACATGTTAATCATGCATGGTTAGTAAAAATTATGGAGTATTTGAGGTAGAACTCTTAGATAGAAGTTGAAATTCAAGAGAACAAGGGCTAATTGTGTTGGTTTTGTTGTTAGAGCAGAATTTTCTACCTACGATTTCATAACCCTAGAATAGAAATTAGGGAAAGTGCAAAATATTACAGTTGTAGCTTTATGCCCCATACAAACCCATATGAAATAGTTTTACTTGATTTGGTGTGTGTGAAGAGTTATGGATCCTTCATTAGGGCTGGTTAACAACCAAAATCACCTAAGTCTTTTTGTTTTCTTATATTTTGATGGCCTTAGGTTCTGATTTTGGCAAAGTGTAAAACATGAAATTTGTAATGTTCTATCCCCTATAAATACTTGTAAAGTGGTTTTGATTGATGTATTGTGTAAAAAGAGATATGGCTCATTAACTAAATGACCCTGTACTCGGATGAAACCTTGTCAGTCTTTTAATTATGTTTTCCAAGATTTAGATGGCCATAGATTCAGAATTTGGTGATGTGTAAAACTTAAAAGTTGTATATTTATGTATTATCCACATGCCTATAAATATATTTGCCAAAATTAACATGGTTGTTGAAAATTTAACATGGTTGTTGAGATATTTCTCCTTCATTATGACTGATTGTCAACATGTTGAAAACCGGCTCACCTTGAGATTGGTCATTTGTTTTGGTTACTTTATAGACTGAATTAGACAATGTGTAAAACATGAAAAGTGTTCCTTTATGTGTTATATAACTTTTGGTAAATCTTTTTTGGGATCTATAAGATTTGAGATATATCTAATAATGTAAGACCTAATCATGCTGAGATGGCATTGAAACAGGGCAAATTCATAAAATTGACCATAAATTATGTAGTGTACATTTTGGACTAAATTTTGGATATGGTGTACCCATATATGTCTAGTTTAATTGAAAAAAAAAAGAATCAGTCATTTGGATTTATGAGTTAAAAGTAATTATAGAAACAACATATCGAGTTTATGATATTTTACTAGAGCATATTTGTATAACAAGATGAAAATCTTATTTTATCATCATGGATTGATTTGGTGTATTGAAATAGGTCATCAATGCATTAAAGATAATAGTGGGAATAAGTCAAGACCATCCACGGCTCAAAAAGCTTGAAGGAAGAGGTAAGTAAATAGGTAATGGTACTATACGTGTGATTGGTTAAATGCCATGAACATATACTCAAAGGAATGAAATGATGTTTAATGTGATGATATTGAGGAATACATTGATGAAAAGATTGTTATACTCTTGATTTATTTATTTTCATGAGACGTTGATAAATTATGACTTGAGAATGGGAGTATGTGGTGATATAAGCTGCCAAAGTTATGGGTATTGTTATTAGGCATTATATTACTGAAATTTCATTGGATTTATAGTTGATTTGTTGAAAGACTAATACTTGATGTTATTAGTAACACTATTCGAAAACCTATGTGGCAATGATATCTATTGTCTATATGGCAATAATCTATAATAGCATGTATGACAATAACATTTGATAGCCTGTGTGGTAATGATATCGATAGCCTGTATGGCAATAATATATAATAGCCTGTGTGGCAGTAACATTCAAGAGCCTATGTGGCATTGATATCTATAGCCTATGTGGCAGTAATATATAATAGCCTATGTGGCAATCACATTCGACAACCTATGTGGTAATCACATTTGATAGCCTGTGTGGCAATAATCTATAATAGCATGTGTGACAATAACATTCAATAGTTTGTGTGGTAATGATATCTATAGCATGTGTAGCAACAATATTTATAGCCTATATGGCAACCAAATATGAAAGCCTTTGTAGCAGTGACATCTATAACCTATGTGGCAACAATATATGATAGCCTATGTAACATTAACATTTGATAACCTATGTGGCATTTAAGAGTAAAAAATCTTTATTTCATGCATGGATATGATGATGAGTTATTTATATTTAAATGTTGTTATGTTATTTGAGATTGAAGTATCGTTATGCATTTACTTACTGAGTATGTAAGCTCATTTTTTTTGCATTAAATTTTCTTTCAGGAATAGTAGACTAAGATTGTATCCAGTTTACATTTCGAAGTTGTATCTAGCAGTCTAATAAAGGTTGGGCCAGTATGCAATCAATTAGTATTTAAGCTTGTTTAGCCATGTATACTTTGTTGTAAATAGTTACTATATTGTGAAACAAGATACATAGTGTAAAAAATTTATATATAATTGAAATAAGGTATTTTAATGACAATGGATAAAATGAGAGGATTTTAATGATGTTGTGTCATTTTAGTATTCCATGTTTTATGAATAAGTTAATAAAGCTACTTTAGGAATAATTAGTAAATGGGACGTCTTTAGTTCCTCTCTTGTTCATTTCCCAAGGTGTCAAAAACACAACAGAAAAATAAAACTCGGAATTCAAAAGAAACAAAAAACACATGATATCTAATCAAGGCATCAAAGAACTAAGAAACACTATTCACATGACTATTATGCATTCTAACATAAAAAAAGAATTAACAAGGTCAAGGGAAACTTGATTTCCTCTTTTGGATATCACTTCAAGACATCCAAATAGAAACAAAACTCAACTTGAAGTTCAAAGGAATAAGAAAAACACACAAGCATTTTAAGTGAGAAACTCAAAGAAATCCATTTTGAAAGCTAACCAAAACTCCTTTTTAAAGTGAACAGGTGTCTTAGGCCATAAAGCCTGAACCTATTCTATTATTGGAGTCGCCAATAATTCCAAAAAACATCTTATAAAGAAGGGAATTTGAAGAAACCAAAAAATAATTTTTTATTGGGTTTGCAAGAAAACAGGGTTATACAGCCATGGAGAAGGGTTATACAACCTAGTTATAGGGTTGTATAGCCTACATAGAAGGCTATACAACCCTAGTATCCTTAGTTTTAAGAGGGAAAAAAAAGAAATAATGGGGAAAGAAGAATAAGTAAATGGGGTATCTCATAGATGTTTCAATGATATCTTTGCCCTTAGAAGCTTATAATTAACTTAATATCCTCTAATATTGCTTAGGGAATGCCCAAACATAAAGGGAAAAATGTTTAGTTCTACCTTAGAGAGAGTAGGATAGGGTTAGGGCTTAGTTTTTTTATGTTTGTAGATATTTGAGAGGTAATTTATGTGGAGTAACTTTAGCGTTTTCAAGCGTCTCTCTTTTCTTCAAATGAGAGGGTATTTATAGGTGTTGGGTGAATGTACAGTGCCTAAAATGGTTTTAGTTACATAGAGAAAAGGAGTGATGTACTAGAATTAGGGTTTGTATGTCAGCTAAACAACCAAGGATAAGTTGTACATCCATGTGTTAGGGCTGTATATACTTAAGATTTAAAAAGGGTACCAATTCTAGAAGTTTCTCTGGATTAGGGTTTAAGTGAGGTTGTACAACCTTAAGAAAGGTTGTACAACCTTGTAGTGAGGGTTCTACAACCCTATTTTATGGGCTGTATAACCCATCCAACTTGGTTGGCAGCCTTAGGCTTAGCTTGGATTTGATCTTTAGTCTAGGTTTTAGGCTTCTCCAAGGCTTTCTAAGATTATTCACCCTTTACATTATGTAATTCCATTTGCATTTTGGGGATTTGGTTCAATGATTTTCATCATTGGGCTTTGTATCTAAAGGTCCAAAATCGGATGCTCATAGTTTGCCTCATGCTTTATGGAGCTTGAAAAATAGCATTTGAGATATGGTAGTTTGAATAAGTCACGATAAAGTAAATTATAAAATGTAAACATTAGTAAGGATACCTAAGGATACAGTTTCCTTTGTAGTTCCTCGAGCAAGTGTGAAGGTTTTTGGCAGCCTCTAGTAAGTATCAAGCTTCTTGGTAAACCTCTGGTAAGTACCAGGGTTGGTCATCTTCTACCATTAGCCGTTGAGCAAGTATTAGGGTTCCTCTTTAATAGCCCTCTAGCAGATGCTAAGCTTTTCAGTAGCCTTCTAGCAAGTACCAAGGTTCTTCTTTTTCCAACAGCCCTTGATCAAGTACTAGGGTTCCTTCTTAGCAGCCCTCTATCATATACTAAGCTTCTTGATAGCCTTCTAGCAAGTACCAAGGTTGATCTTCTTCTTCCAATGGCCTTCGAGCAAGTACTAGGATTCCTGGCAGCCCTATAGCAAGTACCAAAATGCTCTATTTTGCATAGATCATCTTTTATTATCAGTGCCACTCTTGCATTTCTTAATGTATGCTTTGGTCTTTTTGACTAATGGTTCCTAGCTCAGGGGTGCCCCTTGAATAGTTCTTATGTCATCTAAGCCTTTTTGACATTTGCAAATTGAATCAAAGTCCTCACAGTCCTTTTAGCTATCTTAGAGGTTCATGTTTATCTAAAGGTAATAGAGCTAGGGTCGAATATTATAGGAAGTGTTTCCTTAGGTTTTGCCTTTTCTAGGGAGGAATCTTTCTTGATAATATCTTTGGGACCTCTAAGGGGGTCAGCTTCTCATTGAAAAGATTCATGATGACCTTATCTAAATCTGATAGCTCGAAGTGTTCTTTAGCGTTCTAAAAGTAATTAGGGCATTTTAGGCAATTGGTCATTCTATGGCTCCTTTAAGAGATTAGGGGTATTTTAGTAAATTAATTACTCTAGGCTCCTTAGGGAACTAGAGATATCTTGGTAATTTAGGGCTCGATCATGATTGAAGGGAAGGCTAGATTGGGCTTAATGGGATAGGGGCTAGGCTTGAAGAAGTGTCGGGTCTGCTAGGCCCGACCAGGCTAGTTCGGCCTAATAGGGCTATAAAGCCCAGCCAAGGCTATACAGCCTGGGGCTAGCCTTGGAACCTTTTGTTCTCATTTGTGTCACTTCTCCTCTCTCTGTTTACTTCCTCTCTTTGACCTTCAAGCATAACTCCTAGGCAATCTCGGCTCTTTTCAACGATAGATAAGGTAAAATTTCCCAATGATAAGATGTACGATGTACGATGTCCATGAGGAGTTTCCTAACGAGGATCTCTCGACCCTTAATGTGCTTGATCGCTATAATATTAGTAGGGTTTGAGCAAGTGAATCCGCTAAAGAAGGCGACGATGAAGATGATTCCACTTGACTACCCTCCAGCAGGTGACACACCGATAATCTACAATATGTACCATCATTTAGTAGGAGTCGCCTCAAGATTGGTAGGTGCCCTTTTCCTCTTCTTTCAATTTTATTTTTATTTTATGTGCACCTTATCACCATAGGCCTTAAGCACTGCCCATGAATTTACTTATTCCCTACGAACATTAGGTTAGCTCATAAAATATTCATAAATAATTTCTAAGACACTCACCTTTTTTTAAGCGAAATTTATTTTTCGTATGCCAGCCTTGTTGACCATCTTGATTTTTGTGACTTAGGCTTTATTCTTTGACCAACTCAAAGAAGTAATTGAAATTAATTTAGGGAATGTTTCATGAATACTTAGGGTATGCACCTGAGCGAATAATCCATTATTTCTATAAATTTGTCTCGCGATATTTTATCTTTAAAATTTTTTTACCCTTATTCTCCAAATTTCATATGTGCATGTTTGTCTTATTATTATTTTTCCTTTCTTTCTTTAAAAGATTGTCTCCTTCCAGAAGCGAGGCAACTTTAATGGTCTTATTGGGGCATGGGGGCATACAATGCATCCTAAAGTGGCGGCCCATCTCGGGGGATTAGGATCTAGACTTTTTGCAACTGCTTCTTGATAGGACCTAAGGATCAATTTGTGGATAGTACACGCGTTGGTTGAGCAATGGATGGATACGACCCACACTTTTCACCTGCCCTTGATTAGCGAGATTATGATTACTTTTGAGGATTTCATCTTTTTTATCAGGTTGTGGTTCATATGTATTCCACTGCCTATCAATTTTGGGGTACACTATCCCATTCTCTAACGAGATTATTTATAGAGGGTCCTAGGTTATGTTCCCTTATTGAAAGGGAGTCAGACCATGATGAGGTTGAGTATTTTGAGTGGCGCTCTTATCATTATCGATGATAGTCCTGCCGAGGTATTTCATTAACATGCTTGTTGCTACCTACTATTTGCCTTATCATGATTTGTGTTCTCAAACACTTATAGGGTGGCAAAGTTATGTTTGATGCCTATACTGGAGGACCTTGACTTGTTACGCCACTTTGATTAGGGCTCTACAACATTGGCATACCTCTATATTACCTCGACCGTTACTCCCATGGTCAGGGCTATATGTGTGGCACTTAAAGAGTCTTTATCATAAATACAATTGGTTCCCTTTATTCTTTGGACATTTAGTACCACTTTATTATTTTGGCCCTCACAACATTCTTTATTGACAAGCTTGGGTTGTCAAGCAAGGCCTACTTAAGGGGTTGGACCTTGAGGATGGTATGGAAGGCGGCTAAGGTCATTTCACGTGGTAGAGCGTAATGAGATATGAAGAGTCTCCCATAACTACCATATGTGCTCATTTAAACACTATCATTTTAGACCAAGTATTCTCCAACATTGAAACCATCATATTAGTGATGATCATTTATTTTACAATATGATATTATACTTACAGTGATTTTGCATTTTCATTGCAGTTGCACCTTGACTAGAGGCGTCTCATGGCGATATGGGCACTTGAGGTGGCTGAGGCTAATATTATCTCCTACAATTGCTGATTGATGGTGGGGGCCTCTATCTAAGAGTGGTACCTTAGGGAGCACATCTTTTGTTGGCGTGAGGGTCTATATGAGCACCCTGTCCCACAACATCCACCTACAAGCTTGTTTTAGGCCAGAGACCTTAAGGGAGCAGAGTTGGCTATTACCTTGTGTTACACACCTAAATAGCAGTTATCTTTTGTAGGTGTTCCTTATAGATCTTAGACAATCGATGCACTTATAGGGAGCTTCCCTCTATTTGAGCATTCCTTTGTTATACACCCGATGTGGGGACTGTTTTACAGCACTGGAGTCAAGCTATCACTGCTTAGGTCACTCAGAGGCCTACTTATCCCACTCTTTCATCTAGTTTTAATGTTGCTCAGGGTCACAAATGGGGCTACAGATTTGCTCGAGGAGGCACATAGCTCGTAGTGGTAGGCAATTTGGCTTCCATGTCGAATAGCCTGGTGGAGTCATGTATTACTTCATTGACTGGGTTGATCATGTCTTTCTAGATCACTTGGTCTACTTATGCTTTTGAGCCAGCCGAGACCACTCATGTAAGTTCCTTATTAATTGTGCTTATTATGTCTTAGTTGTATGGCAAGCTATGCTTCTAAGAATGTTTCTCCCCCTCTTTTTTTTCTCTTTTCCTTTGCAGGTTCCTCACGCAAAGGTAAAGACCATGGTGGACCTAATCACCGCCTTGAAAAAGACTATGACACAATATATGCGGTCCCTACAAGTTGCTAAAATGTACAAATAAAATAATGCATGTATGCATGTCCATGGTTTGTGCCTTATATATTTTATGTCCTAGGCATCCTATCCCTCATATTTCTTGTAAGAGTCAGTCCATCATCATAACTGTAATCTTAGAGAGAGGGATTAATGCCTAGTAGAGGTAGAGATAGAGATAGACCATCTAGCACTAGTTGCCAGGGATCATGGCTATGTGGAGACAAATGATGAGGCTAAACATTCCAAGGCAACACCTTCTAGGAACGGAGACAACTGAACTTTTGAGACCCCCACCCCTTAGTTGTTTAGGATATTTTTCTTTTCTCCCTTCTAGTATAATATATTAGGCAATCTGAAAGCTCTTTTTTTTTATTAGATGCTTACTTAGGATATGTTAGGGCACATTGAGGCGACTTGCCCCCACTTTTGATGAAATTTTGACATGAATAATCTTTTACCTAGCAATATAAAAATCTAATTTTCTTCCCCTGATTGTGCATCTCAAAATACACTTTACTGTATTTTTTACGTACATGCTTTGCAGAATAAGTGCCTAAGTTGTTGTTAATTTAAAAGCTGAAAGTAGGTTGTGTAAGCTATCTTTATTAACTAAAGGCTCTATAGCCCAGCTGAAAGGTTGTACAACCTTATCGTAAAGGGTTGTTCAACACAACTTGAGGTTGTACAGTCTTGGTTAAGGCTGTATAGCCTATGGGTCTAGCCTTTATTATAAAAGCCCACTTTGAGTCTTCTCTCTCCACTTGCCTTCCCCATTTTCTCGATCATGGTTAGAACTTTTTTGAGATCTCTTTCCTTTTAAGTTTGGTCTGATATACCATGGGTGGGTCTTTATGCTTTGTGTTACCTTTCTGATGTTCATCTTGATTTCCATTTTTTGTGGATAGCTTGTGACTTGTGGGAATCTACTACTCAACCTTTTGCTTCAGTGACAAAGATTTGTCCTCTAGTAGAGGAGTTCAATGACATTCTTGACTACATGTCACAGTTATAGATCAAATTGCACTTCCCCAGCTAGGTTATTCATATGTTAGGAAAATGGTAAAGCTATTTAACTTGCGATATGAGGATGTCCCTTGGTACACATTGGACAAAGAGAAGATCCTCATAGCCTATTTTATCGCTCCTTTCCCTTCTAGGGGTCATGCTCAAGCTACTCAGACTTGCATCGTAGCTGTCATTCTGATGGGCGAGCATCTACTAAAGAGAAATAATAGTGAGATTGATTTAGAAATCCTACCTCTCTTGGAGGGAGTTGCGCCAGGGAGGACTCTCGTACCTATGATCTTAGGTAAGACATCATGGGACTCGATAATGTGGCTTTGGGGGTTAGTAATTCCTTCACAAGGATCCTATTATTGCTTTAAGTATGAATTCTTCTTGTAGCCTCTTCTCCTTTCTTTCCTTTCCTTTTCCTTTCTCCATTTCTTCTTTTCCTTTATTCTTTTGTTGCCCTAACCTTCGCTTGGACTACCCTTCTAAGTTTTCAAACCAATAGGCTGCTTAATCTTGCTTAGGCCGCCCTTTTAGGTTTTTAACTTAACAAGCATTTTTCTTTTTCTTTTTCTTCTTCTTTTTTCTTTTTTGCTTTTTTTCTTCTTTTTTTTAGATATGGTTGCAGGAGAGGCTAGGCTACTAGATGCCCCAACTATGGACATGAGATTTTACTATCTGCATCATCACTTAAATCGTTGTCTAACTAGACTAGCACCACTTAGGCCTAGTGAGCTGAGTGGATGTACCATATCAATGTTACCATCTACTAAAGCTGTCCTTAGTGGAACGTATCACGTTTCACTCTGTGAACTTATAAAAGCTGTGTCATCCTGGTTGCCTTAGCTTCAAGCACATTTTATTATCTTGCTTACGTGAGTTGCCTATTTAGCAACCCCCAGTTTGAGGTGCAGTTCCTCTTTGCATTCGTTAAGGGTCCTTTATACCAATGATTCTTAGATAGAGTCACAGCCACTTGGACTAGACGTCACACTTATGACTTCTACACTGACTGAAATCCTGAGCTCGATGATGATGTGAATTACATGGCATGGCTACATGACATTTAAAGTTATAGGATCTCATTAACAAATTGTAAATAATGATATTTTATAAGAAAAAGAGTTGTCTTTTATTTAGTTCTAACTCAAAGACATGTATGACTGAATTTACTTTAATTACAAATGTGTTTTCTTTTGATATTATGCTCAATACAAACTATTAACACTTTGGATATTACACATTAATTGAATACATGACCATTGCTTTTAACATTGGCACACTATATCATTTAATTATTTTGCTCAATGCTTCTATCGTGTTGACTCTTCGCTCGTTTATCCCTACCTTTTCTGTCGTCGTCCCGTTGTCCTATCAAAGTTCCCTAGGTGGTTAGTTGCACTCTATCTACTTTTACTATTTTATTTATATTTTTTATGCTTTAACTTTTGCCTAAACCACCCTTTTATGTGTTCAACTTAGTGAGCTTTTTCTTTTTTCTTCCTTTTTTCTTTTCCTTTTTTTTTTATTATTTATTTATGCCCTAATTTTTGCCTAAGCTGCCCTCCTGGGTTTTCAACCTAGCAAGCCGCTTTTACTTTTCTCACACCTCACACAAAGTACTTTTGAGTCAGTCTAAATTCACTTGCCCAATTAATTCATTCCTATCCATATATACTAACTTCACTACTCCACCTGAATAGATTTGCTTCACCACGTAGGGGCCTTTCAAATTCGGCTTGAATTTTTTCCGGAGATCTTGAGCTGTGGTCAGACTACCTTTAGTACCATATCATCAACTTTTATCATGTTTGGCTTGACCCTCTTGTTGAATGAGTAGGATAGCTTATCCTAATACGTCTAGATAAGATACAAGGCCTTCAGTCTCTTTTTGTCCAATAATGCCAATTGTTCAAATCTATTTCTCGTCCATTGGTACTCAGGGATGTCTGATTCAGCCAACACCAATAAAGACTTCACTTCTAATTCGATTGGCAGCACCGCCTCCATCCCATACACTAAATAGAATTGCCACCCTAGTCGACGTCTTTGCCATAGATCGATAACCCCATAAGGCAAAAGATAATTTCTTTGACCAATCTTTGCATGTCTCAACCATTTCAGCAAGTATTTTCTTTATATTTTTATTCGCTACTTCCACTGCTCTATTAGCCTGTGATCAGTAAGGTGATAATTTATGGTGGATCATCCTGTATTTTCTCATTATGTCCTTAACCTCTGCTTAGAAATTGACCCCATTATTTGTAACAATATGGTGTAGCAAACTGTAGCAGCAAATGAGGTTTTTGTTAATGAATCATGCCATATGTTTTGCCCTTAGCTTACACAATAATACATGTGCCCCTTTGTAGACATTAACCTAATTTCCTTGATCACATCGATGCCCCATGTTGAAAATGGCTAAGGTGAGGTCAAATTCTACAACTCTATCGGTGGTAAATGATGGAGGCTATCGTGAATCTGATGTTAATGACAACTCTGAACCTTTTGAATACAATCTTACTCAATAGTGGTCTAGTAATATCCCAATCTTATAATTTTCTTTGCCAATACCTTACGATTCATGTGGGGACCACAAACCCCTATATGTACCTCTTTTATGACCTTATGGGTCTCTTCCTCAACCAAACATCAAAAATGAACCCCATCAAGCATTCTTTTGTACATTGCCCAATCATACACTATAAATTACAAAGACAACCTCTGAATCACGTCCTTATCCTTCTATATAACCCCTTCTTGGTAATCGCCATCTTTGAAGTACCTTTGTATATCAAAATGCCAAAGGCAATTTTCCACTATCACCTTTATCACACCCACACTCATGCAACATGTTGTCCCTAATTTGAGTGTGATAAGTGGCTTCATAGGCATTAGCCTACGCCCTTCGCAAATAGAGACCAAAGTGGCCAAGGCATAGCTATTGCATTTTCTTCTCTTGGCAGGTGATGAAATGTGACCTTATGGAAGTTTTGTACCAACCCCTTTAGATGTTCCAAGTATAGGGCCAAACATTCTTTTTTCAGTTTCCACTCATCTATTACCTGTGAAATGACCAATAATGAATCACTGCCTTGACCTTTATTTGCTTCAAGAGTTTGAGTCTTAGTGCATATGCTTTATATCTAGCCATATTATTAGTCACCTTGTAGTCGAGCTTTTTAACTACAAGGAAAAGTTCTCCTTTGGATAAAATCATAATTGCCCCTACGTTTGCCCTTTTCTTGTTTATTACTTTATCAAAGTAAACTCTCCACCCTATACATTCTATTGCTCCAAACTTCTCATCCAGAAATTAGGAAGGCTCATATTCTTCTTCTTTACGGTATTGTTATGCCAAAATACTTTGAGATTGCCCATCATTTGATCACCTTCTTAGCTACATACTTAATATCATATTTAGTCAGCATGATCAACCACTTTACCAATCTTCCTGCTAAGGAAGAGGTCTCATGGAGGCACCAATCTTCTTACTCAATAGTGCAATCATAATCTTTTAGTAGTTCTAACCACCGTCTTTGTCTCACATTTAATTCTTTTTGGCCCATTAAATACTTCATGCTTTTGTGATATGTAAATATCTAAAATGTTTCTTCATACAAGTAATGCCTATATATTTTCAAAGCAAACACAACAGCAGCAAGTTATAGGTCGTGTACTAGGTAAGATAATTCATAAGGTTTCAGTTATTTAGATTCATAGGCAATTACCTTACCATGTTGCATTAAAACTTATCCCAAACCTTGATGAGAGGCATCACTATAAACTATAAATCCTCCATTACTTGTAGGAATGGCTAACACTAGAACATATGTCAATCTATCTTTTAATTCATAAATACTTTCCTGACGTGCTTTTAGACCACTGAAATGCTACATTTTTCTGAAGTAACTTAGTCAAAGGAGTAGCTGTAAGTGAAATCCCTTAACAAATCGATGATAATACCCAGCTAGTCTTAAGAAACTTCAGACTTCTGCAATACTTTTTGGGGTTTCCCATTTTACTATTGCATCAATTTTGTTTAGATCCACCTCTATTCCCTTTTCAGAAACTATATATCCTAAAAATACCACATGGTCGATCCAAAACTCACACTTGCTTAATTTAGCTAATAGTTATTTTTCTCTTAAAATTTGCAATACAATCATCAAATGTTGTTCATGATCCTTTTTGCTCCTTGAAAAACAATAATATGTCATCAATGAACACAATTACAAATTTGTCTAAGTAAGGCTAGAACACTTTGTTCATAAGAGCCATAAATGTAGTTGGTGCATTAGTCAAGCCAAATGGCATCACAAAAAATTTATAATGCCCATACTCGGTTCAAAAAGTTGTCTTCGGTACAACTGGGTTTGAAATTTTGAGCTGATAATATCCTGATTTTAGGTCAATTTTAGAGAACGCATATGCTTCACGTAACTAGTCAAACTGATCATCTATCATTGGTAAAGGATATTTATTGTTCACAGTAACCTAATTCAACTGCCTGTAATCAATACATAGCCTCATTATCCCATTTTCTTTTTAGTAAATAATACTGGAGTACCCTACGGTGACACATTAGGTCTAGTGAATCCCTTTTCAAGTAGTTTAGGTCTTTAATTCTCTCAACTCAGCTGGAGCCATCCTATAAGGTGGAATAGATATCGGTGCTATACCTGGGACTAACTCAATTGTGAATTTTATCTCTCTGTCAAGTGACAAACTAAGTAAGTCAATTGGAAACTCATTTACCACTGGAATATTCTCAAGTAATTCATTTGTGAACCTTATGTCTACCACATGTGCCAAATAAGCCTCACAACCACTTTTAATCATGCAGAAAGCCTTAATAGCATAAATAGACATGTAGGTAAGATTTGCCTTTCCCTTTGAAACATAACTGTTGTATGATTTAAAGATTCTATAAAAACTTCCCTAGTAAAATAATTTACTATTATATGATATTTGGACAACCAGTCCATACCCAGTATCACATCAAATTCATGGAGTGGCAACAATACTAGATCAATATTTAACTCAATGTCATTAATGTGAATCGTACAATCATGACATACCTTATTCATAATCATCACATCTCTTAAAAGAGTACTGGCACATAGGTTAAAAACTAAAGGTTGATGCTTACTACATAATTGTGATGCCATGTTCAATGAAATGAATGAATGTGTTGAGCCAGGATCAATTAATACATCAACTTCTAAATAATGGAGAACAATTTTACTAGTGCTAACTTCTAGAGTAGCAATAGCTTCTTCCCTAGTCATTGCAACTACTCTGGCCTATGTAAGGGGTCTATAACTCTGACCTTCTGATTTGCTCATACCTTGGCCAGCTATGGTTGTTCTACCTTTGCCTTTAGCCTACCAAATGATACTCTAACTCCACTTGCTTTTGAAACTTCAACTGTGGACTTTGATGTAGCTTTGCCTCTTCCTCTTCCTTCCTTTGATATTCTAGATCTTTCAGGATAATCTCTAAACATATGATCAAAAGACCCATAAAAGCAACATCCATCAGTCAATTTTTTATACTCATTCATATGATGCCTGCCATAATGTACACATGAAAGTTGTTGCCTAACTTGGTCTTGACCTCTGCCTGTATATAATGAAACTCCTAATCCCTACCTCTATAATTAGAGTAACCACCCCTGGCACTGGACTATGATGGAATATAATCTCCACATTTACTTTCTCTTTGTTAAAAATCTCACATAAACTCAATAGGCCCACTTTTTACTCATTGCTCTATCCTTTCTTTTTCTAATCTTTCCATCCTAATTGCAGCAACTGTTAGCTTGGTATAACTTTCAAGATCTGCAACTATGATCTTACTTATGATCCTATATCTCAATCCCAATCTTTAAACTTTTGACATTTTCTTTGTCAATGGGCATCATGAAGAATGCATAATGAGATAATTGATTAAATTTTACCTCATACTTAGCTATAGTCATCTCCTACTATTTTTTATTTAGAAATTACCTTCTTTTGTCATCTTTGTACATTTCTAGTATGTAATTATTGTTGAACTCACAAAGAAAATCATCCCAGGTAAGCACTAAAGGCTGGACATCACTCGTTGTAATGGTTCCCCACCAATCATAAGCATCCCCTTGTAATAGCGAAACTGTATAATCAAACTTTTCTTCTAGTATGCATTTCATGAAATTTAAAACTCTCTATATTATTTTCAGCCATGCCTCTACCACTGCTAGATCTATGGTACCACTAAAGTCAACTGCACCCTATTTTCTTAATTTGGCATACCTTCTTTCTTTTTGATTTTTTGACCCTGCATTATTGGTTCACTAATTATATGTTATGGTTGCCCCATGAGATATGTGTTGTGCATGAGATGTGTAGGAGATCTAACTTTATCAGTAAGTTGATCTCTTAATGATTGACATGATGCTTCTATGGAATGCAAATTAGCTAACTCCCCTATCCTTTGTGAGTCATGGGTACTACCATGACTACCCTTCGCTAATCCCCTATAGACGTATAAGACTATATCATATGATAATGCATAATAGTGTAAAAGTCATGTCATGTTCAAATGTATGTCTTATAAAACCTATCCCTACTTTGATACCAAAAACTGCAACGACCATTTTCATTACTAATCATGGCATTCATGTCCAAAAATACATATGCATAAAGGTTGACTCATCATGCATACACAATCCAACATTTATTTAATGTACATATATGTTAGCTAATGTTCAAGGCTAGTGACCATAAATTGATTCCTATTTAGGTATATGAACATGACACAAAGAGAGGAAGAGTAAGAATTCAACCAATGACTTGAGCTCCATGTGTCTATATGCAAAACTTTATGCCCAAAGTATCCAAACCCTATGCTTTAGTATTTGAAAAACATAATTGCGATTTGGTGAGTCACGACTCAATGAATAAAAATAATAATCAAATTCATATGGCATAACCAATAATCAAATATCATCAGGATACCCTACGAATATAAGAATTGACTATGCACGTGCAAATGCAATAGATTGATTTTGTCGTGACCTTGCAAAGCAAACACTGCTCCCAGGAATTCATGTGATTCAAGGGGCATTTGATTTTGCTGGCTAGCATATATCAAGTGAATCATTTGATTAATAACATGTGCTACTAGGATATATTGGTCCCTTTTTCTAAGTGATTTGTAAGTGTTTGACAAGCCGATCACAATAACCTTTAGTTCCATATGCAAGTGTTAATTCACAATGGTATACCAAGTAATCATTAAGAGCATATAATTTTCACTTGACTTGTATTCACATGTGAAATGTTGCAATTCAATTACATATACGTGTAATAGAACATAACCATATTGTAAAATAATCACACATATATATATATTAGAATCCAATTATGGCTTTTACTCACCTTTTGAAGTGACCAACCTTTATGGTAGGTTTGGTCCTCTCTCTTGGACTTCCTTAAAGTGTTGAGATCCTAACATTTGATACATACATGGTTATAAGTATGTAAAAATGATTGTGAATGCATGGTATGCAACTGTGGCATCTTCCATACAAGTGGACCTAATGTTTATGCATATTTTTCTTATATGGCAACTTGACCTTGCTACAGTCTAATTGTAATAACTCTTACTATACTTATCCAAATGACTCGATTCTTTTTTTTCAAATAAACTAGACACATAATGACACAACATAATCAAATTTCAAATCAACATAAAATATATAGAAAATATGGTGAATTTTTGAATTCTGCCCTATTTCAATGTCATCTGTCTGAGTAGGTCTTACATTCTTAGGTATATCTCAAATCGTACAAATACAATTGCAAAACTAATTTATCAGAAGTGAAAAAACACATAAAAGGAACATTTTTAATGTTTTACTCATTGTCTAATTTAGTCTATAAAGTCACCAAAACAAATGCCAATCTTCGAGTGAACAGGTTTTCAACATATTGACAATCAGGCATGATGAATGGGCAATATCTCATCAACCAAGATAAATTTGGCAAAGATTAGGCATGTAGATCAGACATAAATATAAAACTTTTAAGTTTTTCACATGACCAAATTTCCATTCTATGGCCATCAAATTCTTAAAAAGCATAACTAAGATATGAAACAGGTTTCATCAGGTTCAGGGTCAATCACAATTAAACAGGTATATCTCTTTCCACACAAGAAATCAAGTAAAACTGTTGTATAAGTATTTAGAGGAGATATAACCCTACAAATTTAATATCTTTCACTTTGTCTAAATCAACATATAAGGTCATCAAAATATATGAAAACAGAAAGACTACAGAGATTTTGATTAGTTGTAAACCAATACTAATGATGGACCCATAATTCTTCACACACACCAAAATAAGAAAATTGTTTTACATGCATTTATGTGGTCCATAAAGCTACAACTTTCATGGTTTACACTTTCCCCAATTCTTTTTTTAGGGCTATGAAATCATAAGTACAAAAATCTACTCTAATAACTTCCATACATGAGCTCTACCTCAAATACTCCATAATTCTTACTAATCATACATGTTTAACATGTCATAAGGGAAGAATTTTCATGTGGGAAGAAGATAAAATCACTTACCTCTTTTCCTAAAACTAGAAAGCTTAGGGTTTCTTCCTAGCTAGCTCACTTTTCTTCCTCTTCTTTTCCTTCTTCTTCTTCTTCTCCTTTCTTCCTTTCTTTCTGAGCTCTCTTCCTTTTTTGCACTCCCTCATGTTTTGCCTCTCCAATATGATCCTAAAAATTGAAAATTTTAATTTGTATACCTACCCTAATAGGACAAAATCATGGTGTCTCACTACCATTAGTTGGAAGTTTAATATTCATTTTTCTTTCATCACCTCCATCCATCTCTTAATCCATATTTGCTCTTTATACTTTTAAATAAGCTCTAAAACACCATTATTTATGATGTTATAACATGCACACAACATGAGGTAATTTGCCATGAAGCTATACAAACATTACATATATGTTCAAGTGTCCCAAATACAATAGTGCAAGTGTCATTTGACCTCTGAAGGTTTCAACTATTGTTTTGATAATCATAATTAAAGGATTTAAATATTCAACTCTTATGCAAGTATTTTATAGTTTATCGTATAAGTCCCTCAAATCATAATTCATAAAGTTCTATTCAAAAAAAAATCAAGTATATTTTAAGATGCACTAAGGAAGGTCATTTCATAAAATGCCCTCAAGTATGATAAAAAAGAAAGTTACAAAGTTAAGACTTGAGAAAACATGAAGCAAGGTCTAACAATAACTATAGTCAAATAGTTAAATAATTGTTCAAGTCCATAATGATTGTTGAGAATACCAAAATGACTATTGTAAAACTGGCCAACTCTTTTCTGTAAATTGCCTAATGATTATAGTATAATGTTCAATAAGGATGGATAAGTTTCAATATCGAAGGTCGAGTGGACAAATTATTGATAAAATAATGAGCATGGAAAACTAGCCAACAACCATTGTAACAATGCTTTAAATAGTGTTATAATGATTATGCAAATAGCTAAGTAAAAAATAAGTAATAATGACTGTGGGAGATGTTCTATAACATCCATATCCCTATTCATTGGCATTATCACATGAATATATTCATTGCACAAATGATATGAAATCACATATGAGCATATGCACTATATCAAATGATATGAAATCTTACATGAATATATGCACAGGATAAATAATCATTTAGACATATGAATTGTAAAAACACGCCAATGACAATGGCACCATTGCATTTGGGATACTTGAACATCTATGCAGTGCTTGCATAGTTATATGAAAAATTTTTTCATGATGTGTGCTTATTATAGCATCATAAATAATGGTGTTTGAGAGCTCATCTAAAAGTATAAGGAGCATCTAGAAATTAGGAGATGGATGGAAGTGCTTAAGGAGTGAATAATAGGGACTAAAAGAGGAAAAGTGACCTTCCAACCAATGGAAATGAAACACCATGATTTCATATTATTATAATAAGTTTATATCTGCTAACTAATGTCAGAATTGAGGGGAAAACAGTGGGTTATACCAGAAACAAAGAGAGAACAAAGGAAGAAGAAGAAGAAGAAGAAGAAGAAGAAGAGAGGGAGAAGAGTGAGCTGCCTAAGGTTTTCTGATTCTGGGACAGTAGGTAAGTAAATTTATCTTCTTCTCAACTAGAATTAACCTCTCATGACATGTTAATCATGCATGGTTAGTGAGAATTATGGAGTAATTGAGGTAGAGCTCTTGGATGGAAGTTGTAATCTAAGAGAACAAGAGCTGATTCTGTTGATTTTGCTATTAGAGCAGAATTTTTCACCCACGATTTCATAACCTAGAAGAGGAATTGGGGAAAGTGTAAAACATGAAAGTTGTAGCCTTATGTCTCATATAAATGCATATGAAACAGTTTTACTGGATTCTGTGTGTGTGAAGAGATATGACTCCTTCAGTAGGACTAGGTCAAATCAGAACCAAGATTATCTCAGTCTTCTATTTTCTTATATTTTCATGGCTTTATGTTCTGATTTTGACAAAGTACAAAACATGAAACTTGTAGTTTTATATTCCCTCTAAATACCTGTTAAGCAGTTTTCATTAATTTTCTGTGTGGAAAGAGATATGGCTCATTGATTGGGATGAACTCTGTACCCGGATAACACACCACCTTTCTTTTAATTCGGTTTTCCAAGAATTTGATGACCATAGACTCAGAATTTGATGATGGTCCAAACTTGAAAGTTGTATATTTATGTCTGATTTACATACCTGTGGAATATTGTTGCCAAATCCAGCATTTTTGATGAGATATTGTCCCTTTATCATGACTGGTTGTCAACATGTTATGAACCTACTTGTCTGTCGATTGGTCCTTTGTTTTGGTGACCTTATAGACTGAACTGGATAATGAGTAAAACATTAAAAATGTTCATTTATATGTTTTGTAACTGATGGTAGAATATTAGTGCAATTGGATTGCTACAATTTGAGATATTTCTAAGAAGGTAAGACCTACTCAGACTGAGATGACATTGCAACAGGGCAGAACTTAAAAATTCACCACATTTTATGTGTATTTGATATTAGCCTGAAATTTGAATATGTTGTCCCATTATATGTCTAGTTTGTTGAAAAAGAGAATCAAGCCATTTGGATAAGTATATCAAGAGTTATTGTTGTGATCGTGTAGCCAGCTCAGGCTGCCATATAAGGAAAATATGTATAAACACTAGGTACACTTGCATGAATCATGCCATAACTGCATACCAAGTATTGATAATCATTTTGATATACTTATACCCATGTATGTATCAAATTTTAGGATCTCAATACTTTGAAGAAGCTCTACCATAAAGGTTGGTCACATCAAAAGGTGAGTAGAAATAATAATTGGATTCAATGTGTGTGAGTAAAAACCATAATTGGATTCAATGGGTGTATGTGATAATTGTATGATATGATTATGTTCTATTACATGTATATATGATTGAATTGTTACATGTTACATGAAAA
>CATIWR010453042.1:0-24661 GCA_949677035.1 Omphalea diandra | reverse complement strand
ATTTTTCATTATGTGTATATCTACACATACACACACACATATATATACATACACATATACCTCAGTGTGTATATATATATATATATATATATATATATATATATATATATATATATATATATATATAATTTTTTCTTTATTTTCATTTATATCTTTTAGTTCAATTTAATTTAATTTAATTTTTAAAATCAAATAATTTAGTTTGACTTTTAAAATAAAACAATTTTTAAAATTAAATTAAAATAAATAGTTTAATTTAATTTGATCTTTTAGTTAAGCTATATCTTAATTTAGTTTCATTTTGATTTAAATTATATTCAATTTTGTGCATAATTTTTTGTTCATTATATTATGCTCCCTCCATTCATATTAACTGTTATTTTTTGAAAATTTTTTTGTTCTATAGTACTTGTATGTTTAGAATGTCAATAAGACCAATTATTTTTTTTTTCAATTCTATTTTTATATTTAATTATTGTATTGAATTTGAATACTTTTATAAAAAAGAGTAATTTAGTCATTTTTTAATATGTGGCCTAATTAATAATTTTTTAATTTTGTGTAAAATTAAAAAAAAATGACTGTTAATATAAAACAAAAGGAGTAAATATCAATTTGGTGGGACTCTATTCCTTTAAATACATGTTTATATATTTCACATAGTCAGTGTAATTTTTGTATCGATTATCTATACATTCTGCAAAAAACAATTTTTATTATTTTCTGTCATGTTACTCTTCACAAATCATTTTGTTTTATTTTGATGCACGGAAAAATCGATGTACCAAAGAAAATCTCCAATTTCTAAGTTCTGATGGCAGGATAGGACCTTGTTGACAATGGGTGACAGAAATTTTGCAAAGGTGCCTATTGCTGCCACGTGTGCGGAAGGCAGGAGATACAGATGTCAAGTTTTCTATATCATGGGTTTGGGTATTTCTTATCACATCTTTTTGAGTAGATTCGTGATGGATGTTTTTAAAACCAAACTATATTTGATTGATTGATTTTTAGCGTGATTGATTTAGTTAAATAAAATATTTTTTACTTTTTAAAAATATATAATAATAATTAAAAATATTTAAAAATTAAAAAATATAATATAATAAAATAATAAAAATTATTTTTTAAAATTTAAATTTTAAGTAAAATAATTTAATTTTTTTAAAAAATCTTTACAAAATAATATAGTTTTACATTAATTAGTTTGTTCTTGGACAATTATTTTCAATTTTCATTGATTTTTTTATTTTGATAAAATTTTTGAGTGATTGAATTGAATCCCTAATTAATATTTAATTTTACTAATGGACTAACTAATTTGGTCCAATTATGGACATTGATTGATATTCACGAAGTTGGCAGTCAAAGCTGTCGCTAACAAGCTTGAAATATATAGATGGTGAATTTTACAATGTCGAGTTTTTAATACATAATATAACGTGAATAATAATTTTTATTTAATTTAATAATAAATTATTAATTATAACATTATAATAACATTACACTAGAAATTTTAGAGTGTCTCAAAATTTATTTCAGTGCCTTAATTTTTTATTTAATCAATAAATGATATATAATTTGGATAAATTGTATAACTAACTATAATAACATGCTATTATAGGTCACTAATTACTATAACCTGCTATCACATATAATAAATTGTTGTAACTAATAATTAATATTTATAATATTTTAATATGATTTTTAATAATAAATATAAATTATAAAAAATAAAGGCTTAATAAAAAATAGACCAAATTTATAAATTTTAGTTTGAAAGTATATTTTAATGATTTTTATTTAAATTTATATATTTATTAGACAATATTTTATAAGAAGCTATTTTTAATATATATAATTTTGTTGCCGTAGTTTATAAATTGTAAGAATTATGCTCTATACATTATCCAAACTTCTGTTTCATATCTCAAACAATACATCTCAAGTCTAGTTAAGAATGTAATTTACAACATTTTGTTCTAATTCAGTCTGCCATTTAAATTTCTAATTCACTAGTTAAACTGTAATCTTAAGATATGATATACCAAACAATCCACAAGATGCATATCTAATTCACATAATTCAATAATTCAAAAATATACCTTCCATTATAGATATTAAAAATCAAATATGGTCTTTTATATATTTACAATATATAATAGTTATTAAAGTTGCAATATATAATTTTATAAATATTTGTTAGTTACGATTAAAAATTATTTAATTATATTATAAATTAAAAAATTTATATAATATTAATTGTAATATGTAACTTTAAATTATTTTTATATTAAATGTATAATTTTATCGATATAATATGTAAAAAATTATTAAAATATATGTAATTTTTATATTACATAGGGATATATACAATTTACAGAATTAATGATATAATCAATTATCAAACTTTACCACTTATATCAAATTAAACAATTATCAAATTTTACCACTTATATCAAATTAGTTCTTTATTTTTAATTTTTATCAGATTAATAATTTATCTATTATTTTTATTTCAGATCAAGATTATTAATGAGAATTTGACAATTTTTTGTTGAGTTAGATACCAAAAAAAGAATATTTATAGAATGTTTGTCATATGTGCCGCCATATCATGAGACATATGTTTGATTGATGATATAGGCTGACATGGCAGCTGATGTGGTGCACCGAAATTTTAATTGTACCTTACCTTTTATATAAATCCCTAATTCCACTTCGCATCCATTTTTCATCTTCAATTTCTCAATCCCAGTAATCGATATTATTAAGCCATAAAGGACTTGATTATGGATCCATTTTTGTTATTAATCGTTATCATATATTTTCTCATCCATTTTTGTGCCTTTATCCCAAGAAAGTGGTCCTCCTCTCACTCTTCAACAGAGGCTCCAATTCATGCTCCAAAGCCAGCCAAATTAGTGGGCTTGTGCCATCTTCTTGCTCACATCAAACGATGGCAATGGCTTACCTTACAGGCAGTCGAGACCGGGTTCATCTTTGCCTCTTCTATTTTTTATTTTTCTTTTTTCATTTATTATATGTAAATTTTTCAGTTTGTTTTTCATTCTTTTGACACTTTCTTTCCTTTGTCTATGTGGTAGCCGACTGATATAAACTTTGGAAGGTCATGATGATGATCACGTCGAGAAGGATGATGCTGTTGATAGGGTTGATGGTGGCAGTAGCAGTGGTGCTGATCGAGGTGGGGAAAGGGGAACGATGATCTTGAAAAGGAATTTGAATTTGATCTGTGTTGCTATTGACGATGATTTTCCCTCTGTTGCACTGGACACTGTGTTCCCTGGGTTCTGTTCCTTGGGTTTTTGTTTCTTGATTCGTGATGCTGTTGATGATTTTATTGCAGAGTGGGATTGATTTTGTCCAGAATTGTGAAATGGGTCTTGATGCTACGAGTTTAGCGAATTACATGATGAGAGGAGAAGTAAGAATTTGTATTGAAGTTGGTCGGATTTGTTGATTTAGGATCGCAATCTAGAAATTTTATTGATTTTCTTTGGGTTGTTCAACTTGAACGGGGAAGAACAAATTCATCCCTAAAATTTTTTGTTTTTTGTTAACTGATTTTAGGGCAAATCCATGTTAGCTCCACATAAACTTTCTTTAGGGACAGACATGTGCTGTGGAGTCGTATGTGGCGAACATATGAATATTCTCTACTAGGTGCTGAATCATTAAAATTTCACGGAATATTTTAAGATCATCTTCATCTAAAATCAAAATAATATTAAAGTTATCAAAATAATACAAATTAAAAATAAAGTATTAATTTGATATAATTCACAAAATTTGATAATCATCCATGCTATTAATTTATAATTTATATATAGAATTTAATAATATTATATAAAATTTATTATAATATATAATTTTTATATTTTTATTAAATACATCTATATATTATTTAGCTATATTTTAAATTAAAAAACTACTGATTATATTACGTAATTTTAAATTATTTTTATATCATTATGTAATTTTATCAATAATATATAAAAAGTTATTAGGTATATGCAATTTTGTTCTATTTCGTAAAAAAGATATAACATGTTATGTATAAAATTTGATAATATTGCATAAAATTAATAGTAATAAAATTTGATAATATTATATAAAATTTATAGTGATATGTAATTTGTTAGTTATGTTTAGAGATTATTTAGTTACATTTTGAATTGAGAAATTTGTATATTATTAATTATAAACTATAATTTTAAATTATTTTTTATGTTAATGTGTAATTTTATCAATATCACAAGTAAAAAGTTATCGAAATATATATAACTTTTTATATTACGTAAAGAGGCATATAATTTACATATAAATAATAATATGTAATTTTTTTTTTATATTTACTAGTTATGTTTATAGATTATTTATTTACATTTTGAATTAAAAAAATTATATATAACTTTAAATTATTTTTATATAAATATGTAATTTTATTAGTTTAATATACAAAAAGTTATAAAATATATATAACTTTTTTTATTATAAAAAAATTATACAAAATTTATATAAAATTTGATAATATTATATAAAATTCATAACTATATATAAATTTTTATATGTTTGATAGTTATGTTTAGAGATTATTTAATTATATTTTAAATTAAAAAAAATTATATATTATTAATTATATACTTAATTTTAGATTATTTTTGCCTCAATATATAATTTTATCAATATAACATATAAAAATTATCAAAATATATATAATTTTTTATATTATGTAACAAATTATATAATTTATATATAAAATTTGGTGAAATTTCATAAAATTCATTGTACCATGTAAATGAGTTACCGAAACTACCAGATTACACAGATACTTATGGTTGCGTATTTGTTTACATCACACACAAAGCAACTCAGCAAAGCTTGGTGTCCTTGTTGGTAGAATAGTAGACTTTTGTTGGCTCTGTTTGTTGACCGATAAGCTCTGTACTGCGTTAATAAGGTCAGTATCTTCATAAAGTATCTCTCCTCTTCATAACATATATCTCTCTCTCCCTTGGAAACTCCATGGATAGCAAAAATGATCACGAAGATATAATTAGCTACAGAAAAGATGATGTTGGTGATGAGGCAGTCATCAGCTATAGAGGAATTAAAGCCATGCCCTTTATCATTGGTTAGTCAGAAACTTAATTTAGAGTTGTTTAATTACATACAATATAATAATATATCATACCATATCATGTGTTGCAGGAAATGAGACGTTTGAGAAACTGGGTACAGTTGGGTCATCAACAAACCTTGTGGTGTATCTCAATACAGTATTTAACATGAAGAGTGTAACAGCCACAACTCTTATAAATGTCTTCAATGGCACTGCAAACTTGGCTCCTTTGGTTGGAGCTTTCCTCTCTGATACTTACTTCGGACGTTACAAGTCCTTGGGTTTTGCTTCAGTTGCCTCCTTTTTGGTAATCTTGTATTTCTTTTTCACATATTTTTTTTTCTTTGCCGCTACTATCATTGTAATAGATTTTAAATACATTTATTATTTATTTTTATCTAACTATTAGCTAATATATTAAATGATTACAATTAATATATAAACAATAATTAAAATTTATTATTGTTTTATAAAACATATTACTATTTTACAAAAAAAATTATTGTCAAGTAAACAAGTAAAAATAAAAAATTATAATTAAATTAGTTTAAAATTTTAATAATAATATAATCTTTCAATACAAAATAAAAAATTTATAGTTTTATTTTTATTTTCTTTTATTGCCTTTTTATTATACAAAAAGATAAATGATGATTATTATGAATGTACAAATTTTTTTATATTGTTAAAATTTTAAATTATTTTTATAACTTCTTATGTTATTAATTTTTTATTGGTTAATTGAGAATAGCAAATGTTTTTAATGATTAATTTATTTATTACATGTCAAAATAAAAATATATTATATTACTGTTGGTTAAAAATATTATATTGCTAATATAATTATTTGATAAACGACAAACACTCATTTAAAAATTGAGTTTGAAACTGATATTAATTTCATATATTAATTGTTTGATTAGATTTTTAACTATCTTAAACACAATATTATCTATCTATTTTATTATTTACTTCAATTTTGGTTTGTGTGTTTAGGGGATGTTGGTACTAATGCTGACAGCAGCAATTTCAACCCTACACCCTCCAAAGTGTATGGTAAAAGAAAGTAGCGAATGTGTTGGGCCAACAGCATGGCAGCTAGCCTTACTGCTAAGCGCGTTTGGATTCTTAGTAATTGGAGCTGGTGGCATCAGACCATGCAACCTTGCCTTCGGAGCAGACCAATTCAATCCCAACATTGAATCAGGCAGGAAAGGCATCAGTAGCTTCTTCAATTGGTACTACTTCACCTACACTTTCTCGGTCATGGTTTCAGTCACGGCCATTGTGTATGTTCAATCAGACGTCAGCTGGGCTATTGGGTTGGCCATTCCTGCATTTCTTATGTTCCTTTCTTGTGCTCTTTTCTTCTTGGGAACAAGCATTTATGTTATTGTCAAACCTCAAGGCAGCCCTTTAACTAGTGTTGCTCAAGTGCTCGTGGTTGCTGTTAAGAAACGAGGCCTAAAGCTGCCTCAGGACCCTGCATTTTCGCTTTGCAACTATTTTCCTGCTAAATCCATCAACTCCAAGCTCCCTCACACCGATCAATTCAGGTTAGAACAATTACTTTCTGCGTGGATAATTTTATGATCTCAATTTGCAAATGAAATGAATTCTACATTTATTTTATGCAAACAGGGTTTTAGTGTACTTACAATGGCACCTGCAGGTTTCTTGACAAGGCAGCAATAGTTACTGACAAAGACCAAATTAACATGGATGGCTCAGCTACCAAACCATGGAAACTTTGCAGCATACAACAAGTTGAAGAAGTGAAATGTTTGATCAGAATAATTCCTATATGGGCATCAGCCATAATCTATCATGTTCCCTTAATCCAGCAACAAACCTATGTAGTTTTCCAAGCCCTGCAACTAGACAGACGTCTAGGCACTAGCCATTTTGAGGTGCCTGCTGCCACATACATAATCTTTACTATGCTAACTCTCACCTTTTGGATTCCCATCTACGACCGAATCCTTGTTCCAATTTTTCAAAGACTAACTGGCAAAGAAGGTGGATTCACATTACTCCAAAGAATGGGAATTGGAATTGTTCTTGCAATTCTTTGTATGCATGTTTCCGGATTGGTTGAAGAACATAGAAGAAATATAGCTTTAACTAGACCAACTCTAGGCATTGCGCCGAAAGGAGGCGCTATATCATCAATGTCAAGTATGTGGCTAGTTCCTCAACTTGCACTTGCTGGACTATCTGAAGGGTTCAACTATGTTGCCCAGATTGAGTTTTACTACAAACAGTTTCCTGAAAATATGAGAAGTATTGCAGGATCATCATTTTTTGCTGGTCTTGCGCTTGCGAATTATCTCAGCGGTCTTCTTGTTTCTACCATTCACATGATTAGTTCAGGAACTAAAACTGGAGATTGGTTAGCTGAGGATTTAAACAGGGGGAAATTGGACTATTTCTATTATGTAATTGGTGGGTTGGGGATACTGAACTTTGCATATTTTCTAATAAATGCAAAGTGGTATAGATATAAAGGTGCTAGTGATGGCATAGTTGAGATGAGCAAGGAAACGAAGGAATCAAATAAGAATTTTGTATGAATGGACCTTGTTATAGAATTGACAGTTAACAAAGGAATAAAAATGAGAAGCAACTTCTTGGGGTGACGCAAAATAGTTCCTCTGGCTCTGAAACTATTCATCATCAATTTTAATTCTTCTGCCCCTTATATTATATTGTCCTGTTTTCTGGTTCCTCTTCTACTTGGAATTGCAGAATTTAGGAAAGATTTATATTCCTTCCGTGCACGATTACATATGCACCTGGTTCAGCTAACTTCACGCATGTTAGGTTTGCAACAAAGGCCCAATATACCTTAAAAAAAGAAAAAGAAAAAGAAAGTATATAAAAGTAAACCTGGTTTCAAACTTTTATGAGCTTAAATTAGGGTATGTTTGAGATAGCTATCGGCGTAACTAATAGCTGCTAGCTGTTAGCTAATAAGTGGTGATTGATAACAGTTTGATATTAAGTGTTTGATAAATATTATATAATTATTGATGTTAATTCGTAAAATGACTAATAAGAGTATAATTTAATATTTTATATATTAAATTAAATTAATAAATAAATAATAAAATAAAATAAATAATATTTTTTCACGTATATTTATAAAGTATTATTTCAGAATTTAATAAATTATAATTATTATTTTGCATTTATGAAATTTTAATAATTATTTTTGTTAATGTTAATCAACATATATATTAATATATTTTAATAATTAAAATATCCTATACATAATTTTTTTTATAAAACTTATATATAATAATTAAAAATAAATTATTTTTATATAAATAATTAAAATATTATAATTTATAATTGGTAAGTAAATAACAAAATTTTAAGAATAATATAAGGTAAATTTTGATTTTTTTTAGTTATTATTGCAAAAGTTCAAAGATAATTTTGACTTTTCTTTAAATATTACTACCGAGGCTTAGAAAAAGCTTTAAATTTGAGCTGATAAAAATCACAGTTGATTGAAATTGTATTCACTATCGGTTGTAGTTTTGTATAGTTTATCAAACAACTATTTTTTAGATGTTGAATGAGAAATCTCTATTAGCAGTATCTATCAGTTGCACTGAACACTCTCTTATTTTATGATAACACTTTTAGGTCAAACTCATTAATATATTAAAATTTAAAATAATAATTTATTTTAAGTTTTTAATTTTTTTAAGATGTCCAATTGAGTCTACATTCTAAAAAATAAAAGCAAAAATTTTCATAGATTCTTTTATAAATAAATATATTCAACCAGTAACTAAAATTAAATTTAAAAATATATGAAAATTATTTTTAATTATTGTACGATTATATTATAATTTAAATACATGAAAATTAAAAACTTATCATGAAAATAAAATATAATTTTAAATTATAGTAAATTTAAAGATATTAAAATTTGTACTTAATTTGATATCTAGAAAAGTTAAAAATTTGAAATAAATTATTATCTCAAATTTTTAAGTAGTGTTAATGAGTTTAGCTTAAAAGTGTTGATAGAATAGTTCTAAATTGTTATACAGATTTTATAAATTATAACGTATAAAAATGTGAAATAATAAAATATTTTTTCAATATTTTCCAAAAAAACAAAATTAATTCATTTAAAAGATGATTTAAGTTGACTTTAAAGCAACATTTTTAAAATTAGATTTGTCAATGAATTGATCAATTGACTAATACTTAGTTCGATAGATTCAATTGAATCAAAAATAAATAAAATTTTTAAAATATTATTTAAAATAACTTTAAAAAATATAAAATATTAAAATATATAATGTATTTAGAATAATTAAAAATAAAAATAATATTAAAAATTAATTCAAATAAAATCAAACCGATTATTAATCTGATTTTAATGATAGTTCTAATTTTAAAAACATTGCTCTAGAGTTCAGTCTCATCTTCCACAAATATTAAGAGAGAAGGGGGAGGACTGGATATATCTTTTGATCTTTTTCTTGAGAATGAAATGGTATTGCACGTAAATTGAAAAAGTGAGAACATCCTTATGGATGAGAGGCCAACAACATTAGGAGATATTATATTATGAACTTCAGACCATATAGCATTGTAATCTACATGTTCTAATACACATATAAACATAATGAATATTTTATAATCAATTAATAAACAATTTGAATAATGAACATCAAGTATAAATATGATGAACATTATTAATATAATTACACATGTAATGAATATTACATATCTAATTGATGAACATTGTATTAATGAATTAAAGTCTTATTACCTCCTAAAATCTAGATTTTTTTTAAAAATTTTGACAAAATTGGCCAATTCTTTTAATTTTGGCAAATTTAGCCAAAATTCAAATTGATCAAAATAAGATGATACGTCATGTTAAAATATTGAGTTAAAATAATGTTAATTGATGTTAGTAACTAATGTTAACTGATTTTACTAATTTTTTTTTATAAATATTTATGTTAATTGATTTACCACATCATTTGATATATCATCATATTTTGATCAATTTGAATTTTGGATAGATTTGTCAAAATTTTATTAGTTTTAACTAATTTTTTTAAAATTAAGATTTAGATTTTAGAGGTCAATAAGTCTGAATTGAATAGGATGAACATAAATATTATAACTGATGAACATTTATGTAAAGATAAATATTGTATAAGTAGATAGTGAACATTCAAATACTCATCAATGAATAAAAAATTTAATAAAAGAAAATTATATGTTTTAATGAACAAATTAATTCATATAGAATATTAGATAAAAAATAATAAACATGAAAGTTAAAGATGATGAATATTATGTTTATAAATAATGAACATTCAAATTTTATGAAAGAAGGTTAAAATGTTCTTTGTTTATAATATTCATTATTTAAAATTAAAATATTTATCATCCAGAATTGTTCATTAATTGATTCTAAAATGTTTATTATATACAATATTCATTATTTAAAATTAAAATGTTCTTCATCCAGAATTATTCATTAATTAATTCTAAAATATTTATTATATTTGCAGGTGTGGTAGCTGCGTAGACTACAATGTTGCATGGTCTGGGATTCACAATATAATTTGCACATTAGGAGCCTCCTTAATCCATATCATTAGATAATTAAAATCTTTAGCCAACTTTGCTACTGAACGAGAAACGTCATTAGCTTGTATCCTAATAAAAGAGAAAGAATAAGAGGGAAGTAGTTCTTCTATGAACAAGGCTGAGACAGGACAAATCTCTATTTCTTTAAGTTAAACTTGTCACCAACTGAGTGTAATAATCCATAAATTAATTATTTAAATAGTAATTTTAATTTGGAATGTATTTGAAAGCATAAATAATACTTTGATTTTTTTTTTTCTAGAAGTTTATAAATTTATAAGATTTTATTTTAATTTAATAGATAAATTAATTAATTTTGATTCACAAAAATAAAATTTCCCCAAAAAATATCTCTACATATGATAATAAGTGTATAATTTTTAAAATATAGATATTTAACAATTGAGAGTTTGATAAATTGTTGTCTACTTAATTTGAAGAAATTATGTAAAAGTGATTAATAAAAATATTACAAAAAATCAGTTAGCACTTTATTTAGATTAAAAAAAAACAGAATCTGTGATTGATGAGTTATGTGGAGTGCTAATGACTTAGATTTATCTTTCAATCATTATAAAATATAAAAATTGAGATAAAGTGGGCATTTTAATTGAATTAGTCTGAACTATTTTTACCATGCCTCAAAATTCATGGCATGACACCACCATATTATCTAGAGGTAATCTCAAGATAAAGCAAAGGCTTCTAGTAAACCTGTTAATTCAATTTCTTAAACAATATATACTAATTTTGATGGAAATCAACAGGTTAATAACTATATACCCCAATAGCTATAGAGTTATAATATATATAAAATGTAAATTGTTACCCTCTAATAAGAAATAGTCCAAGGATTGTTTCAAGCAAAAGTTAGAATAAACTATTCTAATCAAAGATTAGAATAGCCCCTAGGTTGCTTTCCAAGGTCATAAACACTATTGGGTTTAATAAGTTAAGAAAGAAACAAAGATTTTGGTTTTGAATACAGTAAATTTAAAGAACAGGCTCAATAAATTCTAAGTTCATGAAAGAACCTTAAAAGCAAAACACTCACAAAAGTGCTTGTATTCCAATTATCTTTCAACTTGTCTATTACAAAGGATGAATCTTGCTTATATAGATGACAAGGCCAAACTCACATTACAAACCTACACTTGGTTAGATAGGATCTTATTCTAACATTTACACATATTTATGCTAATTAAAGACCCATTATGTTACAAGTAACATCTCCACTATCACATTAATGCATTGAATGCATTAAATCATTATTATCTCTTTTTGTAACTCTTTTGTAACTAAGGGAGTTAATGCATTAACTCCCCTTAACTAAGGGTTGAAATAAAATAACTGTTTAAATTAAAAGTCCAACACAACTAAAAAAAAACCAAACTAATATGAAATAAACCCACAAAACTTATTATGGTTGAACGGGCTTTTATTAAAATGGGCTAAAACACATCACTCTAATATGGTTGGACTCTTGTCTTCATGATTTGGGCTTGTTCGAATCATGTTGACCAATTTAAACTCTTGATGTATTTTTAGATTCTGAGCCCAATCTTGACTATCTTGGTTCTTCCAAAACTGATCTATTAAAGAGGGTAAGGCCTTTTTCATCCTTTTAGTTCTATACCTTGTCATTGGTCCTCCATGTATTGCTAATGGATTCTTGACTTGATGGTTCATATCAATTCCACTTTCTTAAAAAGGATTCGTCCTTGAATAAGCTCCTTCATCACCTACATCAAACAAAGATATATCAGAAACATTGAATATTGCACTAACATTATCATGCTCACTTGGTAATTTTAAATCTCCTATTGGCAATAGCTTAGACTTTCCTTAACTTGGAAATCTCTTTTTCATCAAATGTACCTAAATCCAATCATCTAGCTTAAATACAACTTGCTTTCTCCCTTTGTTGTGTTGTTTCTCATATTATATAGTTTTCTTTTCGATTTGTATGTGCAACCTTTCATGTAAGGCTTTAACAAAGTCAACTTTTTATTTACCATCCAAATTTGCTTTCTGCAAAGGTAAGGTAGCAAATCCATAGGAGTTAATGGGTTGAACCCATAAATTTTAAATAGTGAATGGTTTATTGTAGCATACACACTTCAATTATTAGCAAACTCCATATGTTGAAAACATTTCTCCCAATTATTCAAATTCGTTTGTATTATGTTCTTCAAAAATGTTGACAAAGTTCTATTCTCCATCACCATTTTCTATTTACGGATGATAAGTGGTTGAGTACAACAACCTTATATCCAACTTGCCCCATATTATTTTCCAAGTGGTGAAGGAACTTCACGTCTCTATCACTCATAGTTGTCCTTAGAATGTCATGTAAATCTGACAATCTCTTTAAAGAATAGCCTTTGCTTGTATTTGATGGTGTACTAAAAGGATTCAATGAATTCCACCCATTTTGCGTGCCTCTTGCTTAACTTACCTTGTCCTTTGAGGCATTTCAAGGACTCATGGTCGCTTTGAGGTATGAACTCCTTATAGTAAAGGTAATGTTGCCATGTCTTTAAACTCCACTAATGCATATAACTCTTTATCATATGTAGGGTAATTTAGACGTATTTCGTTCAATTTTTCACTAAAGAATACAATGGTCTTGCCTTCTTGCATCAAAATTTCACCAATACCTATGCCATTTGCATCACACTCAATCTTAAAAGTTTGGTAAAATCAGGCAAAGATAATAAAAGTGCAAAACTTAATTTGTCTTTGACCAAGTTGAAAATCTCATCTTGTTCTTTTCCCCACTTAAATCCAACATTCTTTTTTATGTATTCAATTAATGGTGTAGCTATAGTAAAAAAATTCCTAATGAATCTCATGTAAAAACTAGATAGACATGGAAACTTCTTACATCACTTACTCTTGTAGGTGTTGGCCATTCCTTAATTTCTTTCACTTTTCTTTGTCCACATGAATTTCATTGTCATTAATAACATAACTAAGGAAAATGATTTCATTTGTGCAAGAACTTTTCCCTCTTTAGCACATCAAAAATAGATTTTAAATGTTGTACATGTTCATCCAAATTTTTGCTATAAACTAATATATCATAAAAATAGTCAATAATAAAATTTCTACTGAATGCTCTTAAAACATGATTCATTAATCTCATGAATATGTTTGGTGCATTAGTTACGCCAAAAGGATTCACTAACCACTTATATAAACCATGTTTAGTTTTAAGAGCAGTTTTTCATTCATCACTTCTCTAATTCTAATTTGATGATAATTAGATTTCAAATCAATTTTTTAAAATAAACAAACACCATGCAGTTCACCCAACATGTCATTTAACTTAGGTATATGATGTCTATACTTCAATATTATTTTGTTGATGGCATGATAATCAATGCACATCCTCTAGGTCCCATCCTTCTTAAGTACTAGTAACACGGGTACGACACATGGGTTCATGCTCTAACGAACATAACCCTTCTCCGTAGCCTCATTCACTTGCTTTTGAATTTCTTCAGTCTCTTATAGGTTACATTTATGCCTTGTTTTATTTGGTATGCGAAGAGCTTTGGGTATGAAATTAATTTGATGCTCAATGCATTTTTTGGTGGCAATCTACTTATAATTTCATTTGGAAATAACTATTTATAAGCATGGAAAAGATCAACAACAATAGTAGGCAAACTTTTGGTTGTCTTATTAGAATAATCAAATTTTCCTTATACATGAGTATAAGCATTACTTGTCTTATTGTCATGGTTTCCTTCACATCACTCATACTGACACAAACACTCAATTTACTTTTCTTTCTAATTTCTCCCTTATTTTCTCTGTCCTTGTGTTTCTTATCTTGGTTATTTTGTTTGAAAGAATTTGGGTTTCTCATCTCTCCTTTTTCTTTTTCTCTCATGGGTTTCCCTCTCCAAAGAATTTCCCAATGAAGCTTTAAGATCTTCATATTGGTTTTTGGTTTTCATTTGGTCCTCAAAAATTTCTTTTAATGATAATGGTCCAAGGTGATATTTCTTCCTATCCATAATTAAGATATATTTATTTTTAAATCCATCATGGGTCGTCTTCTTATTAAATTGCCAAGATTTTTCTAACAACAAATAACCAACATACAATGGTACAACATCACATAACTCTTTATCTTTATACGTTCCAATAGAAAAAGAAATAAGTACTTGCTTATTTACCTTAAAAATTCATCTATCATTTAACCATTGCAAATTATATGGCTTTGGATGCTTAATGGTTGGTAATTGTAACTTTACCACTAGTAAAGTACTTGCCACGTTAGTGTAACTTCCACTATCCACTATCACATTAGACATCTTGTTAGAAATCAAATAATGAGTATGAAAACAAATTTTCTTTGTTCTCCGTGCTCATCATGTTTGTTTTGTAAACTAAGTATGCATTAGACCATTACAATTTCCCCTTTTGAAGTTTAAACATCTCTACAATCTTCTAAAAGTGGCATATCATTCTTACTTTCATGTTTCAAATTTCGCAACCCCATCCCTTATGATCAATAAATTCTTATTTGGGCATTCTCTAGCTATATGATCATGTCCAAGGCAACTAAAACATCTAATGCCTCTAGTTGGGGTTGGTGTAGTTTCATTGTTCCCCTTTTTACCTATATCACTTTTACTTTTATTTTCTTCTATTTTTGGTTTAGTTAAGGGTTTATCAACCTTATTTCCCTAAGAATTTTTTCTAAGAAGAAGAAGAACCCATATTTAGTTTATAATCATACCTCTTTCCTTTTAGTTGCCTTATAATCTTCATGGCCAAATTCACCATGTCTTTAATTTATTCAAAGTGATGCAATTCCACTTTGTCTGTAATGTTTTTATTAAGGCCATTCAAGAATCTTGCCATAGTAGCTTATTTATCCTCTTTTACATTAGCTTTGATCATGGCCATTTCCATCTCCTTGTGGTACTCCTCCATGCTCATGGTTTCTTAAGTCAAAATTGATAGCCTTGATGAAGCTCTCTATAGTAGTGTCTAGGCACAAACCTCTTCTTTATGATTTGTTTCATTTCTCTCCATGACTCTACGGGTCTCTGTATATGCCTTCTTCTTTCCTTGCATAATTGATCCTACCAAACACTTATGTAGTCACAAAATTCAATGATGACAAGTTTTACCTTTTCTCCTCCGAGTAGTTGTGGCATTTGAAGATCATGTCTACTTTTCTTTCCCATTCAAGGTACATATCCAGATCATTTCTTCTTTCAAATGAATGAATCTTCATTTTTACGCTTTTAAGGTTGTGATTTGCATCATTATTTCTTTTGCTTATAGCCTCTCTTCTAGGATGAATATTTTATTCCACCAATATGATTTAGTCATCATTTAGATCATCTCCACCATCATAATCCATTTGCATAAAAGGTACTTGTCTTTGTCACATTGGTTCTTCTTGCATTCTAATAATTACATCATCATGCCTCAAAAAGTGATCCATAACACCTCCTATCAATTTGAACATTCATTCAAATTGTTATTGTATAACTAGAATAAACTGGTCATTAGAAGAAGAACTAGTGACAGTTTGAAAAAAATAAGATCAAATGAACCTCACACATTTCCTCACGTGTTTGACTCAATATTGAAGCCACTCCTCTCATGTTTCACTCAATCTTTTGGCTTTTCTCTTTAATAATCTCATCACTCTTGCCTTTTACCTCTCTAAAAATTTTGCCTATAGGGTTCTTAAGTGAACTTAAAATCTCATTCAAACAAAAGTTTTAAGAATGTAGCAATTCATTGGAGTGAATTTGTGTAAACTTGAACTATCCCAATAACAAGATTAATTCCATAAGATAACTTTTTTATCCATGATTTTTTAGTAACAAACTTGAAAGATATCATGAACAAAAGAATAGGATGTGTAATGATGTTGAGATGAATAAAGAACTCAAGAGATTAGCACAAGAATGCAATGATGATAGGATTTGAAGATGATGGATAAGATGAACACAAGGTGAATAAAATAAGAAAATGGACTCAACAAATTAAAAATGATATGCATACCTCAAACTTGAGCTAAGATCTGATACCAAATTGATGTCAATCAATAAGTTAGCAACTATATACCCTAATAGCTATAGACCTATGATATTTATAGAATGTAATTGTCAGCCTCAACAATCAATAGTCCAAGGATCATTCAAGTAAAAGTTATAATCACTTATTCTAATCAAAGATTATAATAACACCAGGGTTGCTTTCCAACACCACGAATACTATTAGGTTTGATAAGTTAATAAAGAAACAAGGAGCTTGGTTTTGAATGCCACAAACTTAAAGAATAAGCTTGATAAGATTTATGCTTGATAAAGCAACACACTAAAAAAAGATCTTGTATTCTAATTATCTTTTAACTTGTCCATCACAAAGGATGAACCTTACTTATATAGATAACAAGCCTAAGCTTACACTAAAAACCTACACTTGGTTACATAGGATCTTCTATCATTTACACACATTTATGCTAATTAAAGCCCTATTATGTTATAAGTAACATCCTCACTATCACATTAATGCATTACTATAACATCCTTAACCTAATTCATTTGCATTTTAATTATGTTATATTTGCATATATGCATCACATAACATAAACATGACAATAACATTTACATCATTACGTTTGAGGCATTTGAATATGGATATGATGTTTGCATAACTGCATAGCGAATTGTCACATGTGGCATTATTATTATTATATTATAACTTAAATGAGAGTATCTTGAAACTCATTAAATTTATAAGAATTTGATGATAATTAGTAGAGAAATATAAGTGATGAAGAAATGAAGAAAAAAGGACTAAAAGTCAAATTTTAAACTTTCGACCAATAAAAACAAGCCACCAATCTAAGAGGGGTACAATAAAATTAAAAAGGAGAGCAAAAGAAAGAAAGAAGAGAAAGAAAAAGAAGAAGAATCAGAGGGAGAAAAGGAAGAATGATAAATTAACTAGAAAGGAATTGTGAGGTATTCTAGCTTTGATAAAAGTTCCTTAAGGTGTCGAAGATAATATTAGGAATAATCCGAGACCATCCATAGCTTAACAGTTTGAAGAATGAGATAAGTAAATAACTAATGATATAATACATATGATTGATTAAATGTTATGAACTTATATTCTATAGATTAAAATACTATTTAATGAGATGATATTAATGGATTTTTTTAGTGAAAAGATTGTTAGATTTTGGAATTATATCTTTTAATGAGATGTTGATAAAATATAGCTTGAGAACGAAAGTACGTTTGTGATATGATTTGCTAAGATTGATGAGTGTTATTGCTAATTGTTATTTTGCAAAAATTTTGTTAATATTGCAAATGAATTATTGAAAGATTATTACTAAATAGTACTTGAGATAGTAATGAGAAAAAATAACTTGTGTGGCAAATAAAAAGAACTATATAGCCTATATGGCGCTTAAATTAAATGAGATTAGTCTGCATGACATTGAAATTAAATAAGACTAGCCTGTATGGTAATGATATCTTATAGAATATGTGACACTAAAATTGAATGAGACTAACCTATGTGGCAATGATATCTTATAGCTTGTGTGAAAGTAACATGTGGTAGTCTGTGTAGCACTAAAGAGTAGAAATTCTTTATTATATGCATGGATGAGATGATGATTTATTTATATTTAAATGCTTGTTGTGCTATTTTTGATTCAAGTATTATTAATTGTTTACTTTTTGAGTATGCAAGTTTATTCTTTTGCACTTAATTTTCTTTTAGGAATAGAGATAACATTCAGTCTGCATTTTGAAGTTGTTGTCTAACAGTCTCATAAAGGTTGGGCTAGTATTCAGTCTTGTAGTATTTTAATTTTTTTTTTACTATGTATGTTTTGCTGTAAATAGTTACTATGTTGTAATACAAAATATGTGAAGTGTTCAAAATAAGTAAAGAATGGTCCATTAATGATAATAGGATGACATCAAAAAATGCTAATGATGTTATGTCACTTTAATACTTCATACTCTATGACTGAGTTAATGCATATGCTTTGAAAATGGTTGTTAAATATGGATTAATAACTCAAGCTACTTAATAAACATAGCAAAATTAAATATAAAAAAAAATCTGCAAAATAGGATGTCACATTAACTCTCAATTATCTCTTTTATAACTCTCTGTTGTAACTCCCCGTTAATGCATTGAAAGCATTGATTCTCCATTACTAGTATGCTGAAATAGAATAAATGTTCAAATTAAAAGTCTAGCACAACTAAAAAAACTAAACGAACATGAAATAAGCAAGCAAAACTTATTATGGTTGAATGATCTTTTATTAAAATGGGCTAAAACACATCACTCTAACATTGTTGGATTTTTATCTTCATGATTTTGGCTCGCTTGAATCATGTTGACCAATTTGGGCTCTTCTTATGTTTTTAGATCTTTAGCCGAATCTGAACTATCATGGTTCTTTCAAATTTTGGTCCATTAAAGAGGTTAGGGTCTCTTTCATCTTTTTAGGTTTAGACCTTATCATCGGTCCTCCATGTATTGTTAATGGATCTTTGACTTGTTGGTTCATATCAAATTTAATCACCAACTCAAAAATCTTAAAATTAAAATTTTAAATATGTAACTTTACATGTTCTCAAATCTCTAATAACTAAGGTCCATAATTAATACTTTTATAAAGTAATTTATTTTGATGTCTAACTATCAAATTAGCTAGTTATAATTTTTTTTTTTTTTTAGATTTTTAATGCTCTTGTATGCCTCCATTATAATGATCATCAAAACATTTTTCATCCATTTCTTAGTAGAAAATGGAGGAGAGGGAGACAAAGGAAGCTATTATAACTTAATAAGTAAAAACTCATATTCATTGGATCAAATATAAGTTTATATACTATATATAAATATAGTTGAAGTTTTAAAAATATAATAAAAGTTCTTACCAAAAAAATTTCAAAAAAAAAAAAACTTATAAAATAATATTTTCATTTACTTTGGAAAATAAACTAAATAAAAAACTTTCAGACCAAATAATTATTACAGTCACCTTATGCCCATGACATAGATCAAGTCGATAATATATCATACATAAAGTAAAACTAACTTTATATCCATTTGCAGGGCTAAATGAACATATTATAAATTGTAGCCATCTCAAGATAATATATAAACATAAATATAGATATAAATCTCTATCTGTCTCTTCAAATCCAAAAAAATCAAGTTCACTCAAATAACAAGAATTCAATTTGCTGTTCAAATATATATAATTAGATATACAAGTTTACAATGTAAAATCTCAATACATTATCATATGTTTAATCCTAATTTATATAGAAAAATAATGATTTCCAATCATCTTTCGTAAAACAATTTTATTAAAAAGAGCTTTTCATTTTCAAACAATATTAAACATATAAACTTGTTTCATAACAAATTATTTTCTTATAATTATAAGTGAATAGAGAATGTAAGAGTCTATTTACCTTTCCTAACTTTGAAATAATCTCTAATCTCTCTAAAAATAAGCTAGAAACCTAAAAATGAATAAATAATTAATTAAAACACAGCTCTATACATATTTCAACAAAATAGCATCCTAAACACCTCTCTTTTAATTACTCAAATCTTCTTTAAAAAAACTCAGATTTTCAATCAATTTGCTCATATATAAATGAGATTAAACTTGGTTTTTAATGACATAAGGTTCATCTTATGGGTCTATCCACACAATTTACTAAAATTTTAGTTTTATCCCTAGTCATTGTCAATAGACAGCTTGAACACCTTTCGAAGTTTTAATAATATCTCTTCATATAAAATTTTGATTTGAGCACCATTTAATGCGTTAGAAACTAAACTTAATTAGCTTTCTAGCCATATAAATCACCCCTACTAAAGACCAAAAAAAAAAAAAGCCTCAAAATCTCCTTCAAATTCACATCAGATTTTGCCCTTAAAAAATTCCTTCATAATTTAATCTCAGTTTCATTATAATCAACTCTAACACCTAACATCAAAATTATATTTAATCAGTATAATTTTCTTTAATTAAATCTGATATATTGATTATAGATTTAAAGTTAAGAAATAACTGAATTTAAATGAATAACAATCCCCACTAACCTTAAAAAATTGTAGGAGTTGAAGACCTATATCTTATTCAAGTTTCTTCACCCATTCCTTTCTCCTATAGATGAAAAAAAAAAAAAATTGCTTAACTTTAAGAATTGCAAAGTTGAATTGAACTTCAAGAATTGTAAATTTGAATTGAAATTTGCTAGGTTCTTTCTTTTCTTCTCAACATGAATTCTAAGTTATATAGTGTTAGGCTTGAGATTGGACATAATATGAATTTGTTTCGTGAGAGTAATTTCTTAATTGAGTTAGTTCTAGATATTAATTATTTTATAATTATACCGATATAATTAATAAAATTGAGCTGTAGAGATATATATTGATGAAAAACAAAATTTTAAAGGAAGATAAATAATAATAAAATATATTTAAATTAATAAAATTTAGTTATTGGATTTTTTATCTTGACTTATATATATATATATATATATATATATATATATATATATGCATGTGTGTGTGTGTGCGTGCGAGCGCGTGCGTGTGTTGATTTCTATGCATAGAGTTTAGTCCAACTATAGGGAAAGCTCTATCAAAATTTCAATAGAAAGTCTCGATAATTTTTTATTTTGAGTATGGAGTTAGAATGACAGTTGATCTATTGTTAATACTTATTTTGATTTATTATGTGTCACTTATAAATCTTTTAAAATTGAGCTAGACCAAGTGAATTTAGTGCTTAAAATATATATATGTGTGTGTCTGTGTTATAAAATATATTTAAATTAATAAAAATTAGTTATTGGATTTTTACCTTTTCTCAAATTATATATATATATCTGTGTGTGTGTGTGTGTGCGCGCGCGCGCGTGTGTGTGTGTTGATTTCTATGCAGAGAGTTTAGTCCAAATATAGGGAAAGCTCTATTAAAGTTTCAGTAGAAAGTCTCGATAATTTTCTATTTTGATTATGAAGTTAGAATGACAGTTAATTTATTGTTAATACTTATTTTGATTTATTATGTGTCACATATAGATCTTTTAAAATTGAGCTAGACCAAGTGAACTTAGTGCTTAAAATATATAGAATCGCTCTTATTATGAGTGATATTATTCAATATATATTATTTGTTACATAAATATTACTTTTACATCTTGCATATATATATATACAAGTAAATATATATAGACATATGTATGTGTGGATACATAACATAAATTCATGCGTATATATTATTTAAAAATATAAATAAAATTATTTTACATTATAATGACCTCAATTGCTATGGTTGTGCATTATGTTTTGTTGTGTTATGCTATAAAAAAATATAGTGATGTAGAATCACTATAATAACTCTCAAATTTATTACTTAAATAATGATTTTAGTGAGAAATAAAATTTTTCTAACTTAAAATGTATTTTAAAAGTGCAAATATATTCTTAAATTTAAATTTTATTTTAATTTAGTAGATAAACTAATTTTAATTTAAGAAAATAATTTTTTTTTCTAAAAATATCTTTATATAATATGAGAGTGTGTGTATAATTTTTGGAAATTATACATATCCAATAATTGAGATTTTGATAAATTACAATTGACTTAATTGAAAGTAATTAATAAAAAGTAACTAAGTAAATTTTTTCTGAAAATCTGCTAACTTGATTTAAAGTAATTAGGATAATATTTGTGACTAGTTCATTCATTCACTCTTAATTATCAAACCAACAAAAAATATTAATTATGTGGCTGTTGATTAATAGTATATAGACTAGCTAGGATAAATAAAAGGGTCAGGGAGATATATTTAAAATCTGGCAAGGACTGATTAGAAATTATATTTTCTATCTAGTATAGTCCAACAGAAGAGAGGAAGATAGGCAGTGAGGTAAAAAAAAAAAAAAAAAACCACCATTTCATTTAGTTTTGGCTACCATCTTTTGACACTTCCTATCCAAAAAAGCTTCATCCCTCATTAGCATGATGTATCAGATGGATAGGATGTGAATAGTAATTTCACCAACGAACTGAAATTCCAATCAATCCACGAAAAATCGTGTCTTTTGCAAATACCACCCACATCTGACATTCTTTCACAACGAGTCTAGTGGTGAGGAAAAGCTTATCTTAGAAACTTTTATTTGACTATTAAATTGCAATCTAAAGAATATTTGAAGTCTTCAAATCTATTTTAGCTGATATGAAGAATATTTTTGCAAAATATCCATAGTGGAAAACAATTACTAATATTTGATATTGTTATTAATAATAATTGATGTTATAATAGAAGATTAAAAAAAAATATAATTGATTATTATTATTAGTTAAATTTTTTTATTGTGAATTTTATGAATAAAAAGTACTGTGTATCAATATTAAGTAAAAAGTATTTAAATTAATATTTAAAGATTAAACACTGATTGAATTAGATTAGTAATATAGCTAAACTATTTTTTGTGAATAGATAAAAATATTTTAAAATTTAAAATTATGATAATCTAATCAGTACAATCAAATTTTTACAATAATAATACTCAAAATACTCTCAGAAAATGGAAAATGAATTCAGATGAATGCACGTGCCTTCGTTTTATTCCCCTCTCATATAAGCATTCCTAAAAAAACTGAAATCACAAAAAAAAAAAAAAGATTAGCGTTTATTGTTACATTTTATTTAAGTAATCAATATTATAAAAAAATTTAAATTTTATGCAATAGAATTTATCATAGTGATTAAATCAAAATGAAAAATATAAAAATGTTTATCTTCTTGCAAAAAGTATAAATAATTACAACAAGCTAATTATTTAAATGTATAGTTTATGTTCAAAGATTTGAATATGAGTCCAATTAATAATAAACCATATATATATATATATATATATATATATATATATATATATATATATATATTAATAAATAAAATATTATATATCTATAGAAACACCGAAATTTATTATTTTTATTTTTTTTTTATATTTTTTTTTATGTGTGAAATAATTAATAAAACATATATATATATATATATATATATATATATATATATATATATATATATATTCATAAATACAATATTTTCGATCAATTGAAACACCGAAATTTAATATTTTTAAATTTTTTTTTATAATTATTCAACAATAAACGTCTTATGGGATATATCAAAATAAATAAATAAATAAATAAAGACAACGTTGTTGGCAAACCTCGTTTACTTAAGTGCTCCACTTATCGTAGTTGGATCTTTTATAATGAATATCTAGTGAAATATATAATATCCCCATAGTGGCGAGGTAACTAAAATGTTAAGCTTTTCTTTTGCTGGTAAAAATTGTATCTTGTGATGAGCATTTGTCGAGCACCATTCTTGCTCTTAAGTGGCTACACTACCCCTTCACCCATCAAATCAACGTAGCTGGTGAAAAATGTTGGAGACAGCAAACAAGATTTGGAGAATTCTGCTAGTATTGATTTAGCACTTAGCAACCATGTATAGAAATTACTACCTAACCCGTTGCACTTGGCACTGATGTTCTCAAAATGCTCGTGATAACGATTGGGCAAAACTTCTACACGAAATCGAGTAGAGCAATTCTAAGTATACAAGATAAGTTGAGCAACTTGGGTCGTCTCTGACTACACAGCTCTCTAGTGGGTACTTTCTATATGGAACGTTTGACATTTTCTTATACATAATCAGTTATATTTATATATTTTGTTAGTTATCTTATTGATGAAGGCTATCCACACACACACACACACACACACACACACATATATATATATATATATAT
>CATIWR010453026.1:0-12400 GCA_949677035.1 Omphalea diandra | reverse complement strand
AAAAAAGGTAGTGGTTCGTTTCTGCTGTTTCTGTTTTCCATGGATATCAAAGCATTCAACCTGAATATATCTAAAAAGTTCAGAATGGAACTTGACCGAGTTACATGAAGAGAAGAAGACCATCACTTTCTTTGATAAATTTCTTTTCAGAAAGGAGTAGAGAAGAATAAATCTCTTTGCACTAGGTACTACACAATAGCCTTGCTGCAAACCTTCATTTGTGACCTACCATATGAACATTTGTTAGGATGAAGCCAGGTATTTTGTTCTAGCATCAGGGATATATGAGGTACACATAAATAGGCAATAACATATCAACCTTAGTTCTTCCATCATCCACATCAATATAGACAGGATCCTCCTGAAACGACAAGCGAGCAAGATCCTCAACCTGCAAGTTAATAAAGAAACCACCATCAGCTCAGTAGGGTCAACCAGAAAACAACAGCCTGAATTTCACTATTGAAAAGAAGGCTAAAAATTTTGTGAACACTGATATACTGATCTATATGTATATAACATGAGCTAGTTGATTATCTAATAGATGAATGACTAAGCGAACCAATTGAACCCAAGCAAAAGATTATGTGAACACACCTTCTGAGTTTGAGTAGCTGAAAATAAAGCAGTTTGCCTAGTCTGCACATTAATTAGTAACAGATCAGCTGAAAAATGTCCAAAATTATCAAACACAAAATTAGCCTACCAGTCTACCACTGCAAATACAGGGGGGGAAAAAAAGAGAGAATACTGCCAATCTAAGCATTGTGCTGAATTTAGAATCAAGAAATATTTTTGAAACCATTTCTATTCCTTTCTTATTGAAAAAATGACACACAAGTAGAGGCTACGGGATTAATGTAGCAATGATGGTAATAGTTACAGCACTTGATCACCTTCATTCACCACTGCTGTTATCATTAGTACCGTGGCAAAACATCTAAGTTGGCACAACATATTTGTAGTCATATATCATTCCATTATTTGAGATGATCCATCCTACATCAAAAATGAAGATACGCTAATTTACTTACCTTTGGTAGAAGTTTGATAATTTGTTTCATTTCTTCCTCAAAGTTTGCCTCCAATATCCTATCTGCTTCATCAATCATGAGACACTACAAGTTGATATTTTTTTAAAATGTATCAGAATATAGTTACATGCTTTGACAAACTTCTTTTTGCTTCTGAGAAGAACAAAAGTCTGAAGGATATTAGCATGACCCTTCACTACAATGTTTTAGTCATCACAGCTAACAACATTATATAAACCACACACACACACACACACACACATATATATAAAACAAGACAGACATGTTACCTTCAAATTCTTATATATGAATCCCTTTGTATTTTGAAGATGATCAAGAAGTCGACCAGGGGTTGCAACCAATAAATTTACGCCTTTAACAATCCTTTCTGCTTCTCCTCTTCTGGCAGAACCGCCAATGACCAAGCCAAGAGTCTGTGAGTGATATTTGAGAAGGTCCTTTGCCACAGCATGAGTCTGAATCATTTGAATGTTGAAATGAGCAGATTGAATATCAGAGTTGAAACATCCAAGGCAACATAGAAATCCAAAACATGGAAAAGCTAGAGTAATTTTATCTTCTTAATGATGAAACAAAATAAACTGAAAGACCAAAAGTGAATATCTTTCTAGAATAGCAGTAGACAATATATTAACTAAATAGACTAAAGAATCCATATATAAACAGATACAAGCAAAATAAACAAGTCCTTCATATTTAATTTTGTCCCTGATAGATGAGCATAGGACACATCCGCAGCACCAAGAATACCAACTACACTGGCAATTCAATACCCGAATATTTTTTCACTAATGTCATATTCATGCCACTTGAGTCCCATGATTACTGGACTAAAACTCCCCTTCCTTGAAATAAGATAATACTTGTTCTATATTTAACTAGTTAATTTGCAAATTATAGCATGGTTCCAGTAAAAAGTCACCTTACCTGCTTCTCATACTATGACTCAGATGGATAACCATTAATCACAAGTTAATAAAATCAACGGCAGATGGATAACCGTTAATCACAAGTTAATAACATCAATGCTCCAATGGATAGCCACTAATTAAGAGTTAATAACATCAATACTCTAATGAATAATAAATAATCACAAGTTAACAACATCAAATTGTAAGGAAAATCAACCAATGATGTTATTTCTTCTACAAACTAACATTTAGAATTATTAGATGAGATAGAAACCATATAACTTCTGCAAAAATAGAAGGCCAAGTCAAAATTAGCACAGATAATGAATCATTCACTTTGAAATTAGCACACCACATATTTGGAATCCAACTTCATTAATACCAAAAGATTGACTTATCCAAGAAAATGGTGTCCATTGACATCCTTAACTCATAAGTAGGTTTTACGAGGGAAATGTTATCCTATAAGAATAATTCTATGCTTGCTAGAAGATAGAAGACATTCTAGTTGGGAAATGACAAGAAAAACCTGTTCCATTGCTCAAGTTAACATTAAAAACAAATGAAGAACAATTTGACCTGGATGGCAAGTTCTCTTGTTGGGCAAATGACAACAACTCCTGTTCCATTACGAGGAGTGAAATGAACATTATATAACAACTCCACAGCTGGTATTAGGAAAGCCAGTGTTTTCCCAGAACCTGTTCTTGCAGCACCAAGAACATCTTTGCCAATTAGAAGAGGTGGAATCGCTCTTGCTTGAATCTGCATTTGCAAGAAGCTTAAATAAATCTTGGCATGAATAAAAAAATAACATATAATAATGAGGATGAGTTTGATAATCTTGCATCACACATGAAATTACTATGGAGTCCTTTAAAAGAAGCATGAATTTTTTCCAAAATAGTTACATGCAAGTCCAACCAGAGAAATAATCATCATGAATTAGGCAGCAATCTCATCAGGAATTTAGGAACTCGCATTTCTTGGAAGGAATTTCTAGAATATCAACAAAACCTGTAATGAGATGGTATCAATAGCTTACACAGAACCAAACTAGGATTAATTGAAATGAAAATGGTCAAAACTGATATGATCATTTAGGTGATTAACAAAAAACTTAGCAATCACACATTTCCAAATGCGACTCCAAATGCCTAAATAAAAATCCAATCCAAGTTCACAATCCACAATGAACTGATTAGCCATTATGAAATCAAAACAGTCCACAATCCACAATGAACTTATTATAAATTATACATACATCCAGATAAGACAACACCATGGAGGAATACAAATTCATTCTCACTCGTTTGATCTCTATTGTGAAATATGAGCTTCAAAATAAATCCATCAAATGCCTAACTATATCATATTGCAGAAAGTACTCTTTCAGCCAGTAAGTGGAGAGCTTTCTGTGGAAAGTCTACCACCAAAAATTTGGCACCACATGGTCCTAATCTCAATCATATCTAACTCAGAATTCATATATCTTACACAATCAAAAACATCAATTTGACTATCTAAATAGTGAAAACCTAGAAATAGCATCAAGACAAGCCATATTCAGATCCTATAATTTTCTTGGTAAGAAAACCAGGCCAAACATACTTGACAGCATCAGAAAGTGCAAGCAAAGTAATGTTGTGTCTAAAATAACAGGCTTCGACACACTTAGAATTTTTAATGGGTACATGATTTTGCTTCATCAGTGAGATAAATGATGATGGTAGTCCTCTTCATTTACTAAAAGGTCAACTGATATATCTACTGCTAATGTCTTTTTTACCACACACAATCCATTGCCTTACTATATAGGGGCATTAAAAAAAAAAAAAACGGATAGAGAGAGAGAGAGAGAGTATACCTGAGTCAGATAGTGGAATCCCATCTCCTGAATAGCCTTCAAAGTAGGTTCAGATAATCCTAAAGAATCAAATGACTCTGTACTCATAATCCCACTCCCGCTCTTCACCTTCTTCTCTTTCTTCTCCCCTTCTTCATTTTTCGACTCCTCCTCAGGATTCTTCCCTTCTTCATTCTCTATCTTCTTATTCTTCTTTTTCTTCTTCTTGGCTTTCACATCCTCGATTTCTCTGTCTTCCTTATCTTCACTTTCTTCTTCAATTTGATTAGGGTTTTGATGCTGTGGCTCTTCTTCTGTGACGGTAACTTTGTTTGCTCGATTTCTTTTTCGCTTCCTTTTCTTCTTAGTGCTATCAACCGGTGAACTATAAGGCTGCTTCTCCTCTCCAGTAACGGCCATCGCTAGTGTTGTCTAACTTCGAATTCTATGGTTTTGTAAATAACAGGGATCGGAGAAAATCAACTTTAGCTGCTTGGGAGTATTTTGTAGGGTTTAGGGTTTGAGATTTTTCTCTAAAGAAAATTGTTTTTCAGAAAAAAAAATATATAAAATACATAAAAACTGTGAAACCAGCCTGACCTGACGCGGTGCCCTGCTTTAGGAACCATGAAACGCAAGCCTTCGCTCGAGCCAACATGATTCCGCTCTTCACTTGGAACGGGCGGGCCAGACATTAGCCTCAGCGAATCCGACTTCATGGGCCAGACTAACGCTCCATCAATTTCGTGCCCCGACTTGGGTCACAGGCTTGCGTTACTAAGCCCGGCAAGAGTAATATACTTCTGCAAAAATAATAATAAGAATAATAAAAACTAAGATTGGTTCATAGAAAAACACAAATAATGATATATTATATTAAAATTTAAAATTTGATATCATAAAGATAAATAAATATTATTCAAGAATATAATTATTAAAACATAAGATTTTTTTAAAAATCTTAACACCTCAATTTCATTAAAAATAAATTTTATTTTAGTCAAAACAGCATTTTCTAAAGTATTTAAATAAAAAACTCAAAAAATAAAAAAAAATAAACGATTGAACAAATTTCAGCTCATTTTTATGATACTATCAATTTAAGATTTATTATAAATTAAATTTTTTTCCCCAGTATGATTTTTTCACATGAGGTTCTTAAGAAAGGCAAAAAAAAGATCTATAGTAAAGTTGTTTGAATTTTATGTTTATTAAATTAAAATACCTTTGTCTGAATATACACTTGTTATTCTAAAAATTGATCAAATTATAATTTACTCCAAATCCTATCGTGAATTTTGATCTTTTTTAATTTATAAACAATGTATTTAAATTATATAAACATAAATATACCTTAAAATAGCTTTTGTCTCACCAATAAAAACAAATCAAATATTTTCTTTCTTAAAATTCTAATAAAAAAATCAAAAGCTGATAAATTTGGCCTATATATTCTATAAAATATTATTTGCAACAATTGTAAGTAAATGAAATGAAGGATATATATAATTAATTTTGATTTCAACCTTAATTTTAGATAACAAATTTAAAAAAGAAAATCTTACATTAAGATAACAAATGTGGAAATTTAAGAAAGAAAATCTTTGATTTGTTTTTATTGGTAAGACAAAACCTATATAATTTGGCCTATATAATATATAAAATATGATTTGCAATAGATATAAGTAAAATTAAATAGAGTCATTATGGGCAGTTAGCTAATCATCAATATAAGCGATTAGAATTTTCATATAAAATTATCTAATTAAAAATAAGTATAAATAATCATCAAAAGAAATTATAAAATAAGCAACTAAACAAACAAGGTTAAAAAAAATAGTGTTCATATATTATTTGTTAATACATGTCCTTCATGTTAGTAGAATATTACATATATAAAGTTCAAAGAGGATATTGCGTATGGAAACTTAGATAGAAATCGATATAAATAAAATAATGATGACAATTATAATATTAACAAACACAAAATATGAGAGATAATAACAACAAATAAGATGAATAAACAAGATTCTACTCAAAATTAATCCTCAAAATGTTTATTTTCCAACAATTTCCGCATTAATGATATTGATAAAGAAAATAAAATACACAACAAATTGACCTAGTAATAGAGTTCAACAGTCGAAACCTATATAGGATAGATAGATATTACTCTCAGAACCTTCCTTTATTAGAATATATTTACTTTATTAGCTTATTAGTAGATATGACGTTCTTGAACTATTATACTATTTGTGTAAAAAAAGATATATATCACAAAAGAGTCTTTTTGTATACGATTCAGTTCTCATTGTTATATTCATTTTGGGCATAACATTTATCTAGTTCTATGAGAATTTTGAAGAATTAAGTCTTATATAATTCTCATTTGAAACGTTTCATTTCTTTCTCACATAGGTGATTTTTTAGTTTAGAGAAACGTGCAAAACTCTACTTGATTTTCTTGAAGCATAAGAATCATAAAAAGCACAACTTAGATTTTTCCCTATTGGTATCACTATTTTATCATAGAAATTAACATGATGTCAACCTTTATAGTAACTATACTAAGTCTTTATAACTAGGTCATCCTTTTAAACCTAAAGCTCGGGATCTTCAATCAACTAGGTTAGGTTTCTTTTGTATTGACTTATCACTCTTTTATAGGCTTTATTCCCATTTCCCTCAAATGACTTATTAACTAACACTCTATTTAATCCTTGGGTTAGCGAATCTGCGATATCATCCTTTAATTTCACATAATCAATAGTGATAACTCCATTAGTAGTCTAATAATACTACATCTATGACGTATATGTCTAGACTTACCATTATACATATTGTTCTATGCCCTTTCAATTGAAGACTGACTATCACAATGAATATAAATTGGCGGCACATAGCTTTTCTCACTTGGAAATATCTTTTAAGAAATGGTATAGCTATTCAACTTCTTTATCACATTTAATGTTATAAACTCAAACTTTATTATGGATCTAGCAATAACTATTTATTTGGAGAATTTCCACAATACAGCTACACCTATTTGTGTGAACACATATCAATTGGTAGACTTCAAATCCTTTATATCAGTCTAGTTTACTTAATTGTAGCCTTTTAGAAGAGTTTGATTTCTAATATAATGTAACTTATATTCATGAGTATACCACAAATACCTAAGTACTCACACTATCCCTTTTCAGTGATTAGTTTTTGGATTACTCGTGTATCGTCTCAGTTTACTTACTATGTAAGCAACATTTAGTCTTGTATAACTCATTAAGTATATGAGACTTCATATCACTCATATATTCCATTTGAGATATACTCCTTTATTTTTAGATAGATGGAGACTTGAGATGAACAATGTTCTAGCTATGTTACAATCATATTTACTTAATTTGTCAAGAATTGTGTCCACATTGTGTCTTTGACTTAGTGACTTCATTTGGTATTTTTGAGACTTTTATTGTCAATATTGTATCAATTAGTCTCATATCCTTTGTGTCAAATATGAAATTTAATATTTTTTAGTAGACTTGTTCATCATATCATTACTATCATAATGGGTATATCATCAAAATACAGACACAATATGACATAGTCATTACTTGTATCCCTAATATAAATACATTTGTTATGCGTAATGATTTTAAAACCATTCGCTAGCATAACACTATCCACGTTTTCTTACCATTGCTTCAGTGCCAGCTTTAACCCATACGAAGACTTAACCAATCTATACATCTTCATTTCTTATCCTAAACAAAGGTTATGTCATGTAGATTTTCTCATCCAACTCTTCATTTAGGAAAGCAGTTTTTACATCTATTTGATGCACTTCAAGATTAAGCAATGCTACAATTTTAAGTGTTATTCCAATAGAGTTTATCTTTATTAAGGAGAATATATTCCAAAGTAAGTCTATACCTTCCTTTTGTTTGTAAATTTTGATTAAAAGTATGGCCTTACACTTATTAATTAAACCATTATCTTTCATCTTCCTCTTGAAGATCAACTTGGATCTTAATGTTTTGTATCCAGGAGGATATATGTATGCCTATATTAGGGGAGAGTTATATAGTGCGTGCCTTATCTTAGACACATCCTTGCATATATAACTTTTTTTATTATTTAATTTTGGTTTAAGATAATATTTATTTTTTACTTTAGGTATTGTTTATTTTTGCATCCTCAAGGTTTGCTAAGGGGATATTTATTCATGGGGGAGATATCATTTTTTATATTTCTAGACATTAATATAGTTTTTTTATATACTTTCATTTACAATGGCATCAAGGCTATTTTGTTTTGTGTTCTATTTTTAAACTCCTTTTGTCATGATGACAACAAGGAGAGAGAAATTTTGATATTGATAAATCCCTTTTTATATTTCATATGATCAAATATTTCGGTTTTGTCATCATTCAGAAAGGGAGAGATTATTGACTCCAAGATTGATTTAAGTTGTTAAGATATTTGTTATCTCAACCTCTAGAGAGATTGATATTGATGATGTTTGAATGATTTCAAAATTGAGAAAAGCTCTAACCTTATGTTTAAGTGTTAATGCTTGTAGTTGTTGTCAATGTCTACATAATGGTATTGTTGACTCCAAAAAGATGAAGGCAAAAACATGCCTCAAACATAATGCTTGAAAAGACATGTTAAGACCATAGGGAAAGAATGCTTAATCAACAAGCATGAAAGGATTCCACTAAGTATTGCAAAAACCTTTCAAAAGCATTTTAGCTAGTTTGTTTGATTTATAACCTCCCAACAATCATGGAGATAAACTCAATGATGGTTGAAAAGTTACCAATAACTCTACCAAAATCTCAATGAATGTTGATAAATAATCTTAATGATTATTGCAATTAATGAATGATCATTAGGAAGAGACATTGCAATCTCCATGATCATGAAGGAAATTCAGCAATCATTGTTAAACTGTAATAGCTAGTCTTTATTGAAAACAGTTAGTAATAGTTAGATTTGTATTTGAGGGGTTTTTAACCATTTAAATGAACCTTTAGTAATAATAATAATAATAATAATTATTATTATTATTATTATTATTATTATTATTATTATTATTATTATTATGAGTAGTCATCAATCAATTTATTTTTATTAAATACAAATGAAAAATATCGAAATCATATGTTATCAAGCTGCTCAAAATTGATAACTAATCACATATAACATACTCAAGGCAAATTTTTATTAATTGATTTGAACATATTAAGTATAACTAATAATTGACTATACTAAGGTCCCGTTTGGTTCAAAATTCAGAAACAAAATAGTGATTGAGAAGGAAATCTAATGATATAAAAAAAAAACTTTTTTTTTAGTGTTTGGTTTATTAAGGCAAATTAGAATATGTTTCCTTATTTATTATTTTACAATATTAAAATCAATAACAAATATAAATTTCTATACAAATTGTGTACCAAACAAAGAATATAATTACAATAAAAAAATGATATTATTATCTTATTTTTATTTTTGATTGAAAATTAAATAAAATTAATATTTTCTTATTATTATATAATAATTTATAACATTTAATTATATATATGTGTGTATGTCAAATATTTATTAGCTTTAGCAAATACTATATATTTGACTTGGTTTTCATAAAAATAGAAATCCCTAAAGGGATGGACAATCCATGATTTCCCTGTTCGGGGAAATTCCGTTTTGATTCTAGCACATTTTTCAGTGAATCAAATGCAAATACTCAGAATTATCCATTCTAATTTCAATTTTAGAGTATTTTTTGAACTCCTAAGTATATTTAGTTATTAATTAATTTGAGATTACTATGCATACTTTGTCATTAATCAATTTATATTTATTAAATATAAATTGAAGTTATTAGTCAATTTGATCAAACTAAGAATAAATGTTCATTATTAAATAATGATATTACTTAATAAGTTAATTTGATTGTCTATTATAATATATGATTAATTTTCTAGTTTCTTTATTTTTTACAAACATAAATTGTAAGCAATATGGTTGTTACTATTTGAATTCCAACTCAGCTATATTTGAATAAATAAATATTTATATTACTTAAAAGGATTCTAAAACTCTCAAAACAGAGTATTGTGCATTAGATTTTTTTTGATATTTTTTACCTAATATTTTTATTTAATTTTGAATAAATTTCATACAACTCATGAAAAAAAAGTATGCAAACAATATTTTATAATTGACAAGCTATTGCAAGCATTTTCTAAATGTGTAAAAAAGTAAATGAATTTTAATATCAAATTTCAATTTTTATATCAACTTCACGAATTTTTATTCTCTCTTTTTTTTTCCCTTGCATCTACTTGATTAGTTATTTTTTATCCAATTTTTTCGCCTACTTTTTCTTTGCTATTTTTATTGTCTTCTTGTATTTTCAATATTATCGTAACAATTTAATTATAATACTCACCATTTAAAGTCCAATCCATTCAGCACAATAAAAAACTTACAGCCCAAACCCAACTAAAAAAATTTTCAACACAAAAAATGGATTTAATTCTATAAATTTAAATTAAAATAATATTATTTAAAGTTTTAGAAAGAAATATTAATAACAATTGAGTGGATATAAATAATTAGTTATGGTAACCTAATATATGTCAACCACACAAATTAGATGCAACAAATGTAAAAAATAATTTAATCTTAGTAAATCATTTACTGGCAATAACAAGGTCGTTGTATGGTATTTCAATGATATTCTACCAATAACTTATGTATTGAAGCCTAATTACCTTAAAATTCTTCAATTTTCATGTTTTCACTTTTTTTTGTAATTATTTCCAAACTTATTATTTTTTTTAATTTTAAATCTAGTCCAACTAATTGAGGGTTGGTGGTTTGATTACGACGTATAAAAAAAAGCTCAATTAGCTCATAATATTAATTTATTAGCCAAATCAAAATGCACCACTTTAATTAAAAAAATTAAATATTTTAAAACTCTTTCAGATAAAATGCATAATTCAGCGGTATTATGTCTACAAGTTGCCATAGGCAGCTATGCCATAGAATCAAATCTTTTATTGTTGCTTTCTCTATACATTAGGTTTCTATTGTTACCACTAAGTTATATGTTTTCTCTTAAAGTATTTTAACGTTTAATTTTTTAATTAACATAATGTATTTTTTATCTTGCTAATGAATTAGTATTATGAGTTGATTGAGCTTTTTTTTTTACACGTCATAATCAAATCATCATATTAAATCAATTCTCCGCCACTAGATTTGAAATAAAAAAAACTTGAGATTAATCTAAAAAAATAAAATAATTAATTAAATTTGTTAAAACTTGAAAAGTCTAAGATTTTTAAGATAATTAAATTATATATATATATATCAAAATCAAACAGTACCTAAGATTTGAGAGCTAGATCAGAATATTTCCCACACAACATAGAAGTCCCAGCTAATGGCCAACATCCACTACCATTTTACTAAGTCCATTTTGTTTGTTTGTTGGGATACTTTAAGGACCCTTTACCTTATATCGTTTGTATTTTGGACTACGAGCCCACAAATTCTCCATAATGTTGGAACAACAAGAAATTATATTAATTTACTTATATGAATTGAATTATACCGCACAACACCATCGCCATCATATTGAATAAACTTGAACTTTTGAATATCTAGGCACTGCCATGATGGAAAATCCATTAAAGGGTATTTGATGGCTCCTTTAGATCTATTACTTTCACTAATAATTCGGTGGGTTGCTAATGTCAAAGCAAAAAAGCTTATATGGTAACAGAAATCAAATCCCTTAATTTGGGTTGGTAGGGTCCGACGAGGAAAAGATTTGAGAGTAGACCCACCCCAGAGAAAGAGATGATGGGTTCCCAGTATAGATGCAATGCAAGTCATTTTCCTTGAATGATACTACTTCCCCATGCCCATTATGACAATATTAGAGGTAATAAATCATCATGACCATTTGGATACCACAAGATACGGATTAGTGATAAAGGTCATTGCTAATGACTGAAACAGTTAAAAAAAAAAAAAGCAAGTGTAATGGAGTTTAATCATCTAACTAAATCCACTTTCTTTTTATAGTCGTAATGATAATAATGAAATTAAGAATAATATAATTCTTTTTTTTTCATCTCTTCTTTTTCTTATGTGTTATATCTTTTTCTTGTTTTTTTTCTTTGTTGTGCGATTATTTTTTAGTTAATTGTGGATCTTTTTTGTTTATTTTTTGTACTTTTCAAATAAATATAGATTGGATTGGGTTTAAAAAATGGAATTTGGATATAATTAATTTAAATTATGTTAAATACAAATATATTAATATTGGTATATTTTTCATTATTTTATTCTATTATGAAAATTATTGAGTCATCCTTTATAGATAAAATGTTTTTTAAGGAAAGTTATGTATTTTGTGTAAGGATATCACTTTAAACGGTGAGTTTCGACTATTTTTAAATGTTAAAGCTATTAAATTCATTAAAATATATTAAAATTGAACCATGATGATAATAACTATTGAGTAGAAAGTATTTATTAAGAGGTAAATTATATTGATTTATCAATTT
>CATIWR010452987.1:0-26829 GCA_949677035.1 Omphalea diandra | reverse complement strand
GTGTTTTTACAATTCACATGTCTAAATGATTATTTATCCTGTGCATATGTTCATGTGAGATTTCATATCATTTGATACAGTGCATATGCTCATATGTGATTTCATATCATTTATGCAATGAATATATTCATGTGATAATGCCAATGAATAGGGATAGGGATGTTACACAAATACCTACAATCCAGGTTAGCGTCATCATCCAAACTTCTTTTAGTCTAATAATAATACCCTAAACCCTCAAGCTCAAGGGGCACCACATGGTTTTCAACCCTTACTACTAAGCTACCAACTAAAAAAAAAAAATCTAGTGTAAAAAACCTCTTATAAAAATTCATAACCTCTAACAATTCTAGGTTATAACAATATGAAGAAAGCATTAGGACAATTGAGGCCAAAATGGATCAAGCTAATAAAAATCACTCATCCTTTATCCATAACCTTACGATCCAAATGGGACAAATAACCAATGCCCTTAGCTCCAAATCCCAAGCGGCCTTGCCTAGAAGTTCTGAAACCAAACAAAAGGACCAAGTGAAAGCCATCACCTTAATAAGTGGTAGGGAACTTCAACAAAAAGTAGAGGAAGTAGTAAAGGAAGATTGTAAGGTAGAAAAAGAAGAACTAATTTAGGAAGGCAAGTTGAAGGAAAAGGTCAAAACCTATGTTCTTCTCGTTCATTTCCCTGCAAGACTCAAGCAACATTCGATGGACAAGCAATTTGCAAAATTTTTAGACACGCTCAAAAAGAATCAAATCAATATACCATTTATGGAAATGCTTGCTTAAATGCCTATGTGTGCAAAGTTTATGAAGGACATCCTTTCAAAGAAGAGCAAATTAGAGGAATGAGAGAGAGTAACTATGACTGAGGAGTGTAGTATAATCCTACTCAATAAGTTGCCTTTTAAAATAGGAGATCCAGGGAGTTTTACTATACCTTGTGATATTTGTTATGTTTCTTTTCAAAAAGGTCTTTGTGATATATGATATAACATCAATTTAATGCCTTTATCTATTTTTGAAATACTAGGTATTGGTGAGATAAAGTCCACCAAGATTTCTCTTCAACTAGTAGATCATTCCATTATCTATCCTAAAGGAATAGTTAATGATGTGCTCATCAATTCTCTCCAACTAGCAGATCATTCCATTATTTATCCTAATGGAGTAGTTAAGGATGTGATCATCAAAGTAGACAAGTTGATTATTCTTGTCGATTTTATAGTTCTTAACATGGAGTAGGATAGAGAAATTTCCTTGCTCTTGAGGGAACCATTCTTAGTAGCCGACGGTGCTTTAGTTGATGTTAGAGAAGGCACACTCACATGACGAGTGGGAGATGAGGAAGTGGTCTTTAATACATACAAGGCAATGAAAAAGCCAATAGAGTGTGAATGATGCTTGAGGATAGATATCATTGAAGATTGCAGTAAGGAAGTCTTTGAGAAAAGGAGGAAACTTCAAAAATGGAAACAGTGGTTTTATTAAGTGTTAAGGAAGAAAAATGGCAGAACACTAAAGAGGTAAGTATTCAAACTCTAGAAACCTATGATGGCCTTTCTTCCTTTTCTTTTATTATTGAACCGTTAGATTATGACAAGTATTTTGAGTAACACCACCTTCTATTCTTAATCCTCATTAATATACATTTTTAAGGAGTGATGAGACACTTTTAATTATTATTTTTTTTGAATTCATCTAAACTCAAGAGGAAAAACTATTGAAAGTATTGATGAATAGGATTTAAGCATTGGGATGGACCAAAATAGACATTAGTAGGATTAGTCCTACACTTTATATACATAAAATTCTAAAGAAGGACAATCACAAATCCAATATAAAACAACAAAAGTGACTTGATCCTGATATGAAAGAGGTGGTTAGGAAGGAAGTGGTACAATTATTAGATGCATTGATCATTTGCCTCATTTTAGATAGCCCATGGAATAGTTTGGTCTAAGTAGTTCTTGAAAAAAGAAGAATGACGGTTGTGATCGATGATAATAACGAGCTTATACCAACTAGGACCGTGAGGGGTTGGAGAGTGTACATTGACTATAGGAAGCTAAATGCACCAACCCATAAGGATCAGTTTCCCTTATTGATTAAATGTTGGAAAGACTTGCATGTCATATGTATTATTACTTCTTTATGTGTATTCAGGCTATTGTCAAATACAAATAGTGTTAGAAGATCAAGAAAATGTGACATTCACATTCCCATATGTTACATTTATGTGTAGGCATATGCCTTTTGGCTTATGCAATGCATCAACCACTTTCTAAAGATGCATGACAACTATATTCTTTAAAATGGTAGAATATGATAGAAATATTCATGGATAGTTTCTTTATTTTTTGTGATACCTTTGATGCAGGTTTGGTAAATCTTTATAGGGTTTTAGAAAGATGTGAAAGGACAAACCTTGTACTTAATTGGGAAAAGTGTCATTTCATGGTATAAAAGGTTATTGTAATTAGGCATAAGATTTCATCAAGGGGAATTGAAATGGATCGAGCAAAAATTGAGGTCATAGAAAAATTATCTCCATCAACATCCATGAAGGGGATAAGGAGTTTTCTAGGCCACATGGGATTTTATCAGTGATTCATTAAGGATTTTTCAAAGATTTTTAAACCTCTTTGCAATTCATTAGTTAAGGATGGCCCTTATGCCTTCACTGATGATTGTCTTAATGCTTTTCACAGGTTGAAAAAGGAACTCATTTTCGTACTAATCATGACAAAGTCAGATTGGTCATTACTATTTAAGTTGATGTGCGATGTAAATGATTATGCTGTAGGGGCTATTTTATGGCAAAGGAAGGGTAAAAAGCTTTATGTCACATGCTATGCAAGCTAGACTCTCAATGATGCTAAACTCAATTATGCCACTACGGAAAAAGAGCTCTTAGATATTATTTTTGCATTTGATAAATTTAGATATTATTTGCTTGGTTCTAAAGTGATTGCTTATATTGATCATGCAGTGATTCATTATTTGCTAGCAAAGAAGGGCAAGAAGTCAAGGCTATTAAGATAGATCCCCTTAATCTTAAGAGATTGACTTAAAGATCAAGGATAAGAAGGACATGAAGATCCTGATTATCGATCATTTCTCACGCCCAGAGCATATACAAGAGGAAAAGGTCAATGTTTCAATCAATGAAACTTTCCTAGATGAGTAACTATTTCTTTTAAAGGTGCTCCAAACTTCTTGGTATATAGATTTTGTGAATTATTTGGTAAGCTACATTGTTCCTCAAGATTTTACTTCCCATCAAAAGAAAAAGTTCATGCATGATGTCAAATTTTACTTTTGGGAAGAACGTTACCTATTGAAAGAATTTGTCAATGGTTTTATAAGAAGATATGTACCGAAAGAGAAGATGAGTGATATTTAGCTCATTGTCATACCTATAAATACGAAGGGACATTTTATTCTAGCCGAAATTGTGACTAAGGTATAGCAAAATAGCTTATTTTAGTCTTTATTATTTACTAGTTTTGTTGCTTTGTTAAAGCTTATGATAGGTGCCAAAGAACATGTAATATCTCTAAGAGGAATGAGATGCCATTGAATTCCATGATTGAGGTGAAACTTTTTTATATTTGGGAAATTTATTTCATAGGGCCCTTTCCTAAGTCATTTAGGATTCAATATATTTTTATGGTAGTTGTTTATATTTCCAAGTGGGTTAAAGCCATAGCTACCTGAACTAATGAAGTTAAAGTAGTGTTCCAATTCTTAAAGAAGCATATGTTTATAAATTTTAGAGCCTCGCATGCAATCATAAGTGATGAAGGGTCACACTGTTATGATTGACAATTTGAAGCCTTATTTAATTACAAGATTGGAACATCGTACCATCATCAAATGTGTGGTTAAGTAAAAGTGTCTAATAGGGTGATAAAGTATATCTTAGAAAAGATGGTAAGTTCTTCAAAGAAAAATTAATCAATGAAGTTTTTGGATGCACTTAGGGCATATAGGACTACTTACAAGACGCTGATTAATACCACACCTTATAGTTTGGTGTTTGGAAAAGCTTATCATTTACCGATTGAGTTGGAGCATCAGGTTTTTTGGGCAGTTTAGTTTCAAAACTTATATTTAAACCTTGCTGGTGATAAGAGGAAACTTCAACTAAATGAACTTGAATCCTTACATCTTTAAGTCTATAAGAACAACTGAATGTATAAGGAGAAAACCAAATGGTGGCACGACAATCGCATACTGAAAAAAGGACTTCAAGGAGGGACAAAAAGTGCTACTCTTTAACTCATGGTTTTGATTATTTCTATGCAAATTCAAGTCTAGGTGGTCAGGGCCCTTTGTTATAGTCAAAGTTTATCCTCATGCTGCCATTGAAATAAAAAAAACTCCAAGGATGAGACCTTCAAAGTCAATAGACACTGCCTGAAGCACTATTATGAAGAAGAGACTGCATATAAAGAGAAGACTCTATATCTCCCACACGCGTCCACTTAAAAGCCAATTAAAAGGGTTATGCTAGAGACCTTAAACTAGCACGTTTATGGGGCAATCCTTAAATTCTCTTATCTCTTTCTTTCATTGCATAGTTTGTTATTTTGTCTTAGTCTTTTATCTTGCTTAATTGTGTTATTTTCTTTGATTTTATAGGCTATGGTTCAAGGAGTTCATTTTTTAAAGTATCAAACAAGTTTGGGAGAGTTATCTTTTCCACTTATCTTATTTTTCATATTATTCATTGGGCCTTTTAGTTGTGTTTTTAATGAAGTGTTTAAATTTTAGCATGAATTATTTTATTTGTTAATTTTAATGTGCAAAGATCAAGATAAGTAAATGGTCATGAACGGTAAGACTCATGGTCATTGGGGTGATCAATTTACCATAAAATAGGAGCCAAAGAAGGTACATGGCCAAATTAGACAGTTGCATGTATGAGGAAGAAATGGGTAGTAGCTTTTCTAGATGCATAGGCATTTCGCATAGACATGTACATCCATCCACACACCCATGCCCTAAAAGTGTACACCTATGCACGTCTCTCCAAAAGAATCCAGTAGCTATACTAGATACAACCATGAAGCATAGTTGCGCACCTAGCATGTCTCACCTCAAACTTAAAATGTATAATTATGCATTTCTAATGCAATTCATATGTCATTCAAAATACTTTTTTAAAACTTCATGCTCTTTAATATTCTTTATTATTTTATTCCTCTAACCTTAATTGTGCGACTGCTCCTCCTATCTTTTAAATTAACCTTTCCCCCATCCAAACATAACAAAATCTCATATTTTCTCTTCCAAATCTCACTCCACCATGTCTAAACATGTCAAAACCACCATAAAAGTGGAAAGTTAGCTATTCAAATGCCACTCCACCATGGTGTGCAACTACAGTGTTTGAGTATAAATAATATGAGAAGAGGTATGAGATTCTATCTAATTGTCTTATTTTTCCAACCAAATTTATTGATTTAAGGGCTTTAGATGATATGGGTCTATTAGATATAATTCAAGAACACCTTAGGTTTCATAATGGGAAGAATTTGCCCAACTCCATGCCAACCCCTAAAAAGAGCTAACCTATGAGTTCTTGCTAACTTCTCCTTAAATACCTATAGGGAACATGGAGTACATCCCTTTGAAACCATCAATTTCCAACTTTGAAATAAACCATTCACCTTTTATTTGAGTGAGGATGTCAAAGCTTTTTTCCTTAACATTAAGGGGCTTGATGAGTTAGCTAGGGACTTTAAGAACCAGGAGGTATGACCTTATTTATGTGGGATTTCTAAGTATGAAGCTAGAGTGAGCAAGATTTTGAACTTGAAACACCCCTCGATGTAATATATTCATTGTTTGTTATCCTATTCCATAACCAATTGGAGTGTGAGTAATCGTATTGTACATTGAATCGAGGTTTTCTACCTTTAGTGTTTGAAGTTTAACCACCAAATCAATACCCCTTGGTCGATTGTAAACCACATGAATATTATGGCTAAATGGGATTTGAGGGGCAATTTTATTGGTGGCTTTTCACCAACTATTTGTAAGTGCATAACCCATAAAATCTAGACAATTAACCAAAGGTCCAAGGTCTTACTACTTATCCCACGACAACATGTTTCACATAAGACTTGTGAAGAGGGATGCAGGTGGTTATGTATTGGTACACGATGAGCAAGAGGTAAGGGTTGATGATGATATAAATGTGGGTGATACACCATAAGATGTACCTTTAGAAGCGTCTTCTTTTCGAGACCCGTCATTATTGTCTATGAGCCAGCTAGAAGAAGTGTTGGTGTGAATGATGTTGGCTGGAGCATATGGATCAATGCGAATTTGTTTTTGAGGATGAGGTGTGCGGAAGGCTTGTCACTTTGAACTCCCACATGGTCAATATGGATGGGTGAGTGCAAGCCTACTTTGAGCACATTGGAATTCCTCCTCCTCCATCGTTGATGGATTGATCACTGCATCTTACCTTTATTTTGTTGTTTTCTTCTATGTTCTTTGTATTTGTGATTTTGTGGCTGTTTGGGTTTAAACTTTTAAACTTTTATTGTGTTGGCTAGAACTTATAGAGAGCATTGTACTCCTACTTTTGTACTTATTGCTCAATGTTATCATTTCAACATTTTTGTTTTGTGTTGTTTTTGTGATATTTTAATGAAGATTACCTTACCTTTATACTCTAATGATTCATTCATATGTAGTTGAGATTACTAGGCTTTAGATTCATAAGCTAACATTCTCTTTCTCCCTATTTTTGAAGAGGGAAATCACTTTCCCTTACACTTTAATTTTTGTGATTTGATTGCAAACCAATTGCACTCCTTCATTTAATTCTTTTCTGATTTGTAGTTGTTTTCACACCCTTTCCTGGCTTATATAAACCCCTTAAACAGTGTTTTCATTTATTCATACCAAATATCTTCATGTCTTTTCTTCCTTAATCTCAAAATCTTTACACCTCTCTTCATGCAAAAATGGCCCCCAAGAAGGCTTTAACAACAGAGATATGGAAGGTTGTGGCATAACCTTTTGAACCACTAGCATTACACTTGATGAAAGGATAACAAAAAAAAAAAAAAAGGATTGGTATAAAGTGAATGCTTCAAATATCATCCTACTGAGCAAAATCCCATTCACTTTTATTTTTAAGTCATTGGGTATCAAGGATGAGATCCACACATTTCTTTCAAACCTAGGGTGGAATGAATTCATATTTTGTGACGAGCGTGGAAATGAAGAAATCGTGATAGAATTTATGTGTACTGTGACTTTATGTCAGAGAGTAGAATTTCGTGTTTGCTAATACAGGTTAGTATTTTGTGCTTTTGAACACCCTTTTTTCATCACTAACAAATGTATAATCTTTTCAATCTTCAAGTTAGGCACAACATTTCATTCATCATCTCCGCCCTTGATGTCATTTATTCTAAGTTTTGGTCTGAAATTTCCAATGAGACCAAACATAACCCCAAAACCTCTTTAGTTTAATACATTCGAACCTTCCCTTTTTGGTTACTTCATCATATCATCACCTTATCTATTAATGTAAGAGGTGATGGTAATAAAAAGATATCCCAAAGGGATCTTGCTTTCCTTTTCTGCCTTATAAAAAATAAACTCATTCAAATTGGTCGTTATCTTGTGGATTAATTAATTCACATGAGCACCAAGCCTAAGAGTTAGTTGTAATTGCCATTTACAGATTCGTTGGGGCTCTTAATATGGAAAATAAAAAATTCCTCACTAAGAAGCTTCTCCATTCCTAAAATTTTGTAGACCTCTGCTACATCATCAATGCAAAAGCCATTCACTTTGATTTTTCCACATACACTTTGTGTGCTTTTAGAGCCAAGAAACTAGAGACTTCCCAAGCCTCCAAAAGAAAAAGGTTTATCATTAAAGAGGGAGCCTTACCTATTCCACCTCCCAACCTAAGCCCAAAACCAAAATCTCTCTTGCTTCCATCAATAAAAAATTGGACAAAATGATGAGGATGATGAAGAGAAGATTTCTCCTCCTTTCCCACCTATACAGTGACTTGATGGACTTACAAGAGATAGTAGATGCTCCTCCATGCCATCTTCCAAATTTTGAGGATTGAGAGGATACACCTGAAGAGGAAGACAACCAAGAGGTTGAGGAGGGTGATGAAACTAAGGGTGGAGGAGACAATGAAGACCAAGGTGATTCTAGAGATGATGATAGTTCTCTTATCTTTTAGATTGTCTTTAGGGTTTCTATTCCTTTTTTGTGTTATCTTTAAGTTCTTAATGTACAAACTATTGATCCTACAGATTATAATATAAATAAAAGTATTTGTTTTTGTAATTCAATGTCTTATATTTTATATGATTGCAACCTATATGTTATCTTTGTTGTTTTTCTCTATATCATTCATTATTCACTCTCAATTTATGCATCTTTTTCATGTTTTAACTCCTTACCCTCATTGTCATCTTGCCAAAGGGGGAGAGACAATATAGCATATTGACAAAAAATGAGTTTTATGCATAAGAGAAGCATAAGTTAAAGGGGAGCAAGTTCTATCTAAGAATTATACTTAGATTTTTTTTTATCATTGTCTAGAATTCTTTGATTACCTGATCATATACCATTCCAAATTCATAATTCATGCATTTATTTTTCTTTAAGATCAATCAAATTTGTCAAAATAAAAAAGGAGGAGATTGTTAGGCTAGTTTGGTTAAACATATGTCATAAGTTTCTTTTGATCTTGACAATGGAGATTGATCAGTTATAATACATTATTCAAGTATTATTTTATAGTTCATAAGAGTTATTTTCATTGAAAGTAGGATAAAAGTCAAAATCTCCATCTTTTAGAAGAATATCCAAATTCACAATCGATATCCCCTAAATCACGACTATGACATTACTATAAGAATGGATGGAGCTAGGCTAGAGGAGTTCGCGGGTGAATTCACAGCTGCGACTCAACCGAAGGAGCCTTGGCTAAATCAGAGAGGAATTTATGGTGTCGTTCGCATCTGAAGTCATGAATGTGAATTTCATAGTGACAAAGGAGGGAACTAAAGCCACAACAATGGAATGCTAAGTGTCCAAGGCAACCGTTGGAAATCAAAAATTGCGAGGATGAAAGTTTGTTGCAATCGCGACTCAAGAAGTTGAAGTTTCCTCACCAAACAAAGGAATTCACGATCTCAGTCGCACCTAAGATAAAGCCAATTCGTGACTGTGACTTTTAAGTAGTTAGTAGAACATAATGACTATATTTCTCGGATAACCAATGGATAAAGGACACGTGGACTAGCTGTTAGACACATAATGGGTTTTTTATCGCAATATTTGGCTTTTCAGTGCAAATTGAAAATTCGCGATTGCAAAATGAGACTAGCGATTGCTACTTTCACCTGACAAACATTTAATGCAAAATAGGCCTAGCACAACTTAGAGATTTAGGGATAGTTTTTGAGTAACATCTCTTTGGTGGTTGTGGGTTATAAATACTCCACCAAAATGATGTAAATGCAAGAAAATTCAATTAATTATAACCAAACTCTTGCCAATTTTGCTACTCATTCTTTTACTCTTCTTTATGTATTGTTGATTGTTTAGTGTGAGCAATAAACATCTATGTAAGTAGGTTGAGAGTTAGCCTATATTCTAAAACTCTTGTAAGAGGTTAAAGTGTGAGCCTATCCAAAACACTTGTGAAAGATTTTTGTGTGAACCCAAAAAGACAAGGTTGTAAAGGTTTTGTGTAAGCCATAAAACACAAATTGTACATGTTAGGCGTGAGCTTGAAAATACCAAGTTTAATTGAGTGAAATACCCAATTGTGAAGAATTAGGGAGTGGACATAGTACTTGTTAACACCCGAACCACTATAAATTTTTTGTGCTGATTCTTCTCCTCTCTTTCCTACCTTTCTAAGCACTTTAAACTTACTTTTAATTTTCAATCATTCACCAATTCAATACCTCTTCTTGGTACACTAGGCCAACAACTACAAAGTCATGACTTTCAGCCATAAAAACACATGAGCCACTTATCAGAGGCTGGTGAATCATATGTTCAAGGAAAAAATTGGTAAGGCAGTAGAAGTATATATAGATGACATGACTGTGAAAAGTCATCGAGCTGAAGATCTTGCGAACGATTTGAGGGAAGCCTTTAAATATTTAAGCAATATAACATGACTCAACCTAAGGAAATGTGCCTTTAAAGTCCAAGCAGCCAAGTTCCTTAGGTTTATTATCTATAAGAGAAGAATAAAGGCTAACCTAGAGAAAATTCGAGCAATCATCGATATGTAACTGCATTGAACCATTAATGAAATACAAAAACTCAACAGGAGAATTATAATTCTAGGGAGGTTCATATCATTGTCAGCTCAACACTGTCTACCATTTTACAAAAAGCTGAGAGACTTAAAAAAATTCAAGTGGGATGAAGAATGCTAAAAGGCCTTTAAAGATTTGAAAATCTTCCTCAACTCACCTCTACTCCTTAGCAACCCCTAGCAAGATGAGCCATTGTTCATGTACATAGTGACAACATCAGGAATTATAGTCTCAATGTTAGTCAAAGAAGAAAATGGTGAGCAAAAACTAGAATACTATGTCAACAAAGTCCTAAAGGGCGCTGACCTAAATTACCCTCTGCTATAAAAGTTAGTGTATGCACTAGTCTTTTTTATAATAAAGTTAAGACATAATTTCTAGGCCTACACTATGGTAGTTCGAATGGATAAGCCCCTATAAAAAGTCCTGTAGAAGATAAAAACCTTAAGAAGAATGGCTAAGTAGGTAGTCAACCTATGAGAGTTCAACATCAAATTTGAACCAAGACAAGCAATACAAGCTCAAGCCTTAGCAGACTTAGTAGCCTAACTAACAAGGGTAAAGTAGAGACCGGTTCAAGTTGATGAGAGCAAAATATGGAAACTTCACGTAGATGGAGCCTTAAGCACCAATGGAGTTAGAGCAGGGGTAGTCTTGCAAAGATCACAGAATTACCATTAAATATGCTATAAGGCTAAAATTTTGAGACACATATAATGCCACATAATACAAAACCCTAATAATGGGGTTGTAATTGGCAAAGAAAGTTCGAGCTAAAAATATGTCCATTCACAGTGACTCCAAGCTTGTAGTTTAATAGCTTCTCTATTGATACACCATCAAGGATGCTTCTATGGCCAAATATGCTCAGTATGCTAAGTAAATCTTGATAAGTATAGAAAGCAAAGAGGGAAATTGGAGGGTTAAGCAAATCCCATGTGATAATAATGAAAAAGCTAATGCCTTAGCAAAGTTGGCAGCATCTTTCCAAGCCACCCTACCTGAGGGGTGCTAGTAGAAGAAAGAACACAGTCAAACATCCTCTAAGTGATGCATGTAGCTATTATAGCGAAATAGGAGAATTAGATGAGCTCATTGGTTGGGTACATGAAATATGGACAATTACTATTAGAGTTGAAAGAAGCCTAGGCCATCATCCATAAAACTACAAGTTTTTCTAAAGAAAAAGGCATCTTATACAAAAGATCCTACAACCAGCCTTGGCTTTGATGTGTCTCCCTAAAAGATGAAGATTATGTATTGAGGGAGATTCATTAAGGCATTTATGAAGCCCATGAAGAATCGCAACCCTAGCTCAAAAAGCTATATTGTTCAGATACTACTAACCTTCTATGGTTAAAGAAGCTAAACAACTAGTAAAAAACTATGATGCTTGTCAGAGGCACTGTGCCATCCCTCAGCAACCTATGATTGATTAGCAGCCTATTGGCTTGACCTGCCCTTCTCTCAATATGGAATAGATATCCTCATACTATTTTTCTAAGTACTTGGACAGAAGAAGTTTATAATGATAGCCATCGATCACTTCACCAAATGGCTTAAAGTCGAGGCTCTAGCCATTATCACCTTCACAAAAGATATTGGATTTCCTTAAAAAGAGCATAGTCTACTAGTTCAGCATCCCTCGTACCTTCATTACAGATAATGGAAAATAGTTTGACAACAACTAGTTCAAATCCTAATGTACAGAGCCAATATTGACCTTTGATTTACCTCGGTAGCTCACCTGCAAACAAACAGTAAGATAGAGGTAATTAACAAAACCATTTTACAGGAACTTAAGATTAGATTAGATGATGCAGGAGAAACTTAGGCAAAATAGCTCAATCCCATCCTTTTGGTTTTCGAGACCACCCCAAAAACCACGATAGGCCAAACACCATTCTCCTTAGCATATGGCATCAGGGTGATGATACCTGTAGAGATAAGACTTCCATCATGTAGAATCCTCCAATACTGACCTAAGCAAAATAAAGAATACCTTCGCACCAATTGAGACTTCCTAGATAGTAGAAGAGAAGAGTTGCCATCCAAATAGCAACATACCAATAAAAAGTAGCTCAATTTCATAACCCAAGAGTCAAATCCTGAGCTCTTAAGCAAAGTGTGACATCTCGTTTACTAATCATTAAAATTCTCTTAGTCCATCCATTATCATTAAAAGGCCTGATTTTAATTAGTTATTTTTCTTACACTATGTCTCTGTCTCTTATTCACAACATAGTAACTCTTTATAGTAAAGTATACATGGCTAAACAAGCTAAAATACTAATAGACTGCATACTGGCCCAACCTCTATTAGACTACTAGACAACAACTTCAAAATGTAACTAGACACAATCTTTAGTCTACTCTTCCTGAAATAAAATTTAATGCAAAAGAATGAGCTTGCATATTCAGTAAGTAAATGCATAATGATACTTCAATCTCAAATAACATAACAAACATTTAAATATTAATAACTCATCATTATATCCATGCATGAATTAAAGAGTTTTTACTCTTAAATGCCATATAGGCTATCAATATCACTGCCATAAAGGCTTTCATTTTTGGTTGTCGCATAAGCTATAAATATTGTTGCCACACATGCCACATATATCATAGCCACACAGGCTATCGAATGTTATTGCCATATAAGCTATTATATTTTTTTGCCACACAGGCTATAGATATCTTTGCCGCACAGGCTATCGAATGTTATTGCCACACAGACTATTATATTTTATTGCCACACAGGTTGTTATATTTTATTACCACATAGGCTATGGATATCATTGCCACACATGCTATCGAATGTTATTGCCATATAGTCTGTTATATTTTATTGCCACACAGGCTATAGATATCATTGCCACACATGTTATCGAATGTTTTTACCACACATGCTATTATATATCATTGCCACACAACTATTTTATATAATTGCCACATAGGCTATGAATAGTGTTACTTGCCAACAACATCAAGCACTATTCTTTCAATAAATCAACTATAAATCCATCAATATTTTAGCAATATAATGACTAATAACAACACCCATAACTTTGACAGCTCATATCACCACATACTTTCATTCATAAGTCGTAATTTATCAACGTTTCATGAAAATAATTAAATCAAGAGTATAACAATCGTTTCATCAATGTATTCCTCAATATCAACACATTAAACAACATTTCATTCCATTGAGTATATGTTCATGGCATTTAACCAATCATACGTATAGTACCATTAGCTATTTACTTACCTCCTCCTTGAAGCTTATTAAGCTGTGGATGGTCCTAGATTATTCTCACTATTATATTCAATGCCTTGAGGACTTGTTTCAATACAATGAATCAATCTATGATTATAAAGTAAGATTTTCATCTTGTTATGCAACTATGACATGATTCATGCAAGTGAACCTAGTGTTTATGCATGTTTTCCTTCTAAGGCAGCCTGAGCTTCATATACTCTCATAGAAATAACTTTAGATATACTTATCCAAATTACTTGATTCTTTTTTTAAACAAACTAGACACATAATGATACAACATATTCAAATTTTAAGCCAATACCAGACACACAAAAAATTTGGTGAATTTTTGAAGTTTGCCCTATTGCAATGGCCTCTTAGTCTGAGTAGGTCTTACATTCTTAGTTGTATATCAAATTGTATAAATGTAATTGCAATAATAATCTACTATCAATTACAAAACATATAAAGGAACATTTTTCATGTTTTACTTATTGTCTAATTTAGTCTATAAAGTCACCAAAACAAAGGACTAATTCTCAAGGTGAGTAGGTTTGTAACATGTTGATAAATAGTCATGATGAATGGACAATATCTCAACAACCATGCTAGATTTGGACCAAATATTTCACAAGCATGTAGATCATACATAAATATAAAACTTTCAAGTTTGGACCATCATCAAATTATGAATCTATGACAATCAAATTCTTGGAAAATAGAATTAAAAGAAAGGCGAGGTTTCATCCAGGTATAAGGTCAGTCCTAATCAATGAGCCATATCTCTTTCCACCAGAAAATAAATCAAAACAGATTTATAGGTTTTAGAGGAGATATAAAACTACAAATTTCATGTTTTTCACTTTGTCAATATCATAACATAAGGCCATCAAAATATAAGAAAACAAAAAGATTGAGGTCATTTTAGTTGGTTGTGAACTAGCCCTAATGATGGTGTCATATTTGCTCACACATAAAAAATCAAGCAAAACTGTTTCAGATGAATTTATATGAGACACTGAGATAAAACTTTCATTTTTTTCACTATTCCTAATTCCTTTTATAGAAATCTTAGGTGCAAAATTATACTCTAACAACAAAATCAACACAATCAGCTCTTGTTCTCTTGAATTTCAAATTCCATCCAGGAGTTCTATCTCAAATACTCTGTATTTCTCACTAACAGTGCATGATTAACATGTCATGAGGGGTTAATTTCATGTTAAAAAAAGATAAATTAACTTACGTAATGTCCTAAAATTAGAAAACCTTAGGATTCTTTCCTAGGCATCTCACTCTTCTTCCTCTCCTTCTTTTTCTTCTTCTTCTTCTTCTTCTTCTTCCTTTCTTTCTTTCATCCTTAGCTCTCTCTTTCTTCTATTATACCTCACATCTAAGTCCTCAATTCTGATCCTAAAGGGTTAAAAATTACACTTGTAAGCCTATTGCAACAAGACAAAATCATGGTGTTTCATTTCTACTGGTTGGAAGTTAACTTTTCCTCTTTTAATCCCTCTTCTTCACTCCTTAAGCACCTTCGTCCATCTCCTAATCCATAGAAGCTCCTTATACTTTTAAATAAGCTCTAAAAGACCACTATTTATGATACTATAACATGCACACAACATAAGATAATTTGCCATGCAACCATACAAACATTAAATATATGTTTAAGTGTCCCAAATGCAATGGTGCAAGTGTCATTGTTGTGCTTATCTAATTCACATGTCTAAACAATCATTTGTCCAATGCATATATTCAAATATAACATAATTAAAATGTATATGATTTGGGTTGAGGATGTTACACAAATAGACCTTATGCTCAGAAGAATTGATAAAGCCCAAGGACACACAGTTGTGAGCAAACTAAGTACCAACTGGGAAGGCCCCTACAAAATCCTCAAGATAGTTGAACCAACAACATACAAGTTAGAGACCATGGAAGGCAACCATGTGCCCTGCACATGGAACATAAAAGCTTTGAAAAAATACTTCATTTGAACAACATTGGCAACTTTTGTAAAATGGATCGAGATATGCCTTAGTCTCATAACATATATGGAAGATTAATAAAGAGTTTCTACTGCATCCTTGAGTGAACTTATCTTTACCACACAAAATATGTATCGAGCTAATTTACCTCGTGCATCATGATAGAAAAAAATCATAAGTCGCATAAAGCATGTACCGAGCTAGTCCACCACATATATTGCAATAGAAAAGAAAATTCATAAATCATATGAAGCGTGTACCTGGCTAATCTACCTCGTACACTACGACAAAAGGAAAAATCATAAATCATGTGAAACATGCACCAAGATGACCCACCTCATATGTCACAAACACAACTGATTTGGGCTCGAGCTAAGCTAGCTTACCTAGTGCTTCACATACCAAGCTAACTGAATTTAATGCATTTAGTATAGGCTGATGTATAATCAAAATGATCACTAAGCTAATGAGCCATAAGCATAGATAACAACCAAATATCTTATGAATAGATCATTATAAATCACTTGAGCTACTAGACAATATCACTTAGTCAATTTCTCAAGTTGATGATTAATGATTAATGACTATCAAAAGTGCTCAAAGAGAAATAAAGGAAGAAAAAATAAGCTAGCATAATAGAAGAAAAGAAGAATTTTCATTACTTCAAAAAATGTTTACAATATAGAGGGCAAGCTAAAGGTTAAACAAACTCATATGCTCTGCTCCTTTGGATCATCCTTATCCTATATCCCTAACTCCTCACTCCCCTCCCTTTCATCATCATCCTACTTAGCTAACATCTTCGCAGCTACAGATAGATCGACATATGCCATAAAATCAAAATTTTAGCTCAATAATGTCTTTACTAATTCCTACTTGATGATAGCGTTATAATTTAGATAAACCTGAGCCACATCTCTTAGTGTGAGTCCCTGAGCTTCTTCCTCTTTCTTCTTTCAAAGCTGAATCTCTTATTCTATCTTGAAAACCTAGCAGATGTCTTCTTTAGCTTGGATACCTTAGCTCGTAGTAAAGTGACCTCACATTCGATAGCAGAAGCTTTCTTTAGTAAGGGACAACAATTGAGCCTCTTGCTCAACTTGCTTTAAGTTATCTTAATGCTCCTTAAGCATAGTGTTATAGACATCTAGAACTTTATGAGTTAACCCTTTAACTCATAAAATTTTAAGACATTCTTGTCAGAAATCTTGAGGCATTGGTCCAACACTGTACCAGTCGCCACCACATGCACATACAAAATAAGTAAAGAAAATAACCAACCATTCAACATAGTATCAAACAAAATAGTTTGAGCAATAATACCTTGAGCGAGTTCATATTCATCCAGGCCACCAACTGCCTATTGGTTAAGGACTAGAACCTATCATTTTCCCATTAAAAAGGTACATAATTCGACCATCATCTTAACCACAGTATTGTGGTCTAAACTGCCTCATACTTTCTGAATATATGAGGCTGAGGGTCAAGGTAGCAGTTTGAGACTTGAGACATAGTAAATGACTCTTCATCATAGTCAATCTCCATAACCCCATCCCCTGATTTCTTTATTGAAGGGCAAGACTCTCCTGCCCGCTTGCTTAGTCGGCTTAAATCGAGAAGTAGGGCCTATCACTAGCTCGATAAGCCTTAGCAGGGGTGCACTTGTTGTAGCCACTTTCGAGGTAGGCCTCTTTCAACTAGCAATTTGCTTTACTCGGCCCCTTTTCTTCCACATCTTTTCTTGTACAACCTTCTGGCATGCCATGTATGCATTTACCTCTTTAAGATCCATTTTTGCTAAATAATAATATGTTAATACCATTAGTCAATATGATGGATAACTGAAAAAATGTCATATCAGTTAGTTCAGACACATGGTAGTGTCTGTTTATCAGTCTGGTTAAATCAATGCAATCATCCACCCATATCATTTCCATTATCGTGATTTGCGATTTATACATATCGACATATATATTCCATTCTACCTTTCTCATCCTCTTCAAAGGGAATGGAGCCTTTTGATCATAGGTCACCATAACATATATGTGTCTCTATCTCTTTTTGGACGAGGGATAATTAGTGAAGAGCCTGATACCTAATCGAGCTAATACATAAAAGTGGTCCTCCCATCTCGGCCACTGAACAAATAAACATGCCTAAAAAGCCAATGGTAAATGATAACCCCTTCTCTTTAGTTAGCAAAAACATCTGCACCATTATCCGAAGGGCATTTAGACTAAGATGTAAGGGAGCCACATTGTACGTAATGAACATCTACTGTAAAGATTAAATAATAGGCAGTTAAAGATGAACTTTCAAATCCTTTTTGTATAACATGAATTGGTTTAGCTCTAATTCTTAAAAAAACCCTCAGATCGGGTTTGAGCAAGCTCAAAGCAAACTTGCTAGAAATCTTATACATTTGGCAAATTATAAGAAGATTCAGCTCTGTTATACTATTAGGAGGCTCGGTCACCCAAGGATTTTGCCTATGTACTTGTAAAGATATAAGTTGCTCAGCTCTTTTGCCAATGTAGCACCGCTAACCCCTCACCCCTTCAAATTGATTGCTTGTCCCATTACTGCCTTTATTTCTCTAGAAGCATTTTCTCCCTTTCATCAATTAATATCCTCTTGAAGGAGAGCCCTAGTTACCCGAGCTCACATTATACTTGTCACACACCTTAATAACTGTCAAATCCTCGATAAACCCTTTAGAAGTAAAGGGCTCATCCCTTAAGTCCATAACTTCCGACGAGAAGTAACCAAAAAAGAGAGAAGAAAAGAATAAACCTTCGAGAACATGAATCTCCGAGTAAAGAGTAGGAGAAATTTATTATAGGCAAGCTCTAAATCTCTAATAGCATATGAAAGCCTTTAGCAAAAAAAGGAAAGAAATAATAAAATGGGAGAATGGGAAGAGAAAACCCCTATTTATAGCCCTTTAAGATTGAAGATGAAAACGCATAACCAAATGGATCGTTTCCTTATCATACGACTCACATCAAATCAAATATAATACAACAATCAGAGCAAGTTAATTTAGTGACACATGGCTTCACTAACCACCATAACACCTTGATTTCCAAGTTAAAAATCAAAATTCCCTTTCAAATGATAGCAGCTCAAAATAGTGTGATAACTACGAAGCCCAGCTTGGCTTCACCAGCTCGCCAAACAAACCGCCATTAAATCGAGATGCAAACAGACTTAGACTAAGGGGGGACATGTGATACTATCCAAATAACCATGGGCATAGCCCAACACCATACCAAGCCTAGCTCAGCCAAGTATTCTAGCCCACAGAGATGGCTTGGCCCATTAGCAAAGGACCAATTCGCTAGCATGGCTCAAACTACAATAGAGCTCTCTGCTCATCAATAAACCACTTGAGCTCCATAAGAACACAACCTATATATAAGAGACCTCAAGTATGTCTCATTCATTAGGATAACCATCCTCACTTACTATTCTCAACCAACCTTAACTAACTTAACCATCAGAGTGGGTTTTGGGTCATAAACCATACTCCTCTCTAACCTTGCTCACTTTGTCGGTCACTTAGTCGAATCGGTCTCTCTTATCCAAGAAGACCCGACCAAAACAACCACCCAAATCGGGCTGCTGAACATCACCTATAATGCAATTATCTATTTGTAATATATACTTAGTAATCTACATACATAATGTAATGTTGCATAAAAAGAAAAAGGACCATTAATGTTACAAAAGATGTGCCAAATCAAAGAGCTAACCAAAGACTAACAACACCTTCAACTACCCTATTTATTTGTTCGCAAATAGTATAGAAAAGTAGTTAATCTAGCCAACCCAATAATATAGCCCCTACCCAAAATTTCACATCAATAATCACCTTGTGCATCAATATTTCACATCAACATAATCATACATAGACAAGACAAAGTATTCAAAGTAAATGTAGAAAGAATAAATAGATTTTTGAAAGTTAGGTGTTACCAATAAAGAATAGGCTAGCGTTATTAGGAAGGACAAAATTTCTGCTACAAAAAACTTACAATAATGCATTAGGGAAGCCAATATAAGAGTGAAAAATATCCTAATAAAATACAAGGATTGATCTATGATTCAAGATTATGGTGCTTGATATATTTGTTGACTAACTATGAATATGTCAATTAAGGAATGGACATATTTATCAAATTATGGCATTTACAGACAAAGAGATTTGACATACTTTTTTTTATTTCGATTCATCATTAAAATAAAAATGAACTGTCATAAATTTAGGACACATTTGAACTTTTTGAAATGAATGAATGAATATATATATATATTTTTTTTTTTTTGTGTGTGTGTGTGTACGTACACACACACACACACATATTTATAAATTCTTGTTTTATATCATTTATGACTTTACTTTGAAAATGTACTTTTAACATTGTTATTATGAATTCATCATAGGTTAGAAAGTAATATAATTGAAATTTTCAAATTTAATAAAAACTTTTGCACAAATGTTAGGTAACAAAAAAAAAATACTTCATTAATAATAATATAAATAAAACATTAATATTATAGTGCATACCCTAATACACAATCCTCACTCATGCAATGACCTAATAAGAGCACTTCCTAAAGTCACTAAAATAACAAATAATTTAGCACTTATAGAGTCAAACTGCATGGCCATTATCCTATTTCCAATGATAACCACAACCACAATCCAAACCAATATCAACCATGTTTACTTCACCACCATAATCTCCTTTTTATTCTCTTTTTTTTCATGTGCTCTCCATTCGTTTAAATGTTATATTGTCCATTCTTTTGAACCTCTTAAAACAAACTAAAGAGAGATGCATTCTCCTAGAAGCAGTAATCCTAAGATTAACATAATTGGAAGGTGATATGGCTTTGCTCTGTCATTTAGGATTTCTCTCTCTCCTCTATAATAAGAAAGCTCACTATAATGGAAAAGATCAAAATTAGCAAGTAAAAAGAATTTTAGGTTCATCAAACTATAAGCAGAAATGAAGTAATTACCCACTAGTCTTTCTCAAATAATAAGAAAGAAAAAATAGAGATCGAGTTTGATTGAAAAGAGAGAAAATATGGCCACATGTGTGGTCATTTGCAACAACTCATTTTTCAAGCATGCCCTTAACTTGGAAAGGATTTTTACCATAATAATTTTTGTTTAGAAACAATTAAGTCCACAAGTTGTTAATTGATTATTTAGTGAAGGTTGCATTTTCATTAACATTCTTATCAACATTAAACCTTTATTTAGCAAAATTTTTACCATCACAATTTTTATTTAGAAACAATTAAGTCCATAAGTTGTTAATTGATTATTTAGTGAAGGTTAAACATTCTTATCAACATTAAACCTATATTTAGCAAAATACAAATCTCTTAACCTTATAATTGATTTTTTTTTACAGTTATAGATAAATTTACTAAATCAATTATACAACTAACAACACTTAAATTTATCCCAAATTACAAAATCTATAATACTCATTATATGTTTTTGAGAGATCAAGTGAAGAATAAGAACTATATATCACAAAGAAAAACCAATTATAAGCTCTAAAAATTCATCGATTTCAATATGATACTTTTAATATTCAGAAAAAAATTCAAGTAGTGTGCGTTTATTCTCATCATAAAATCATTGAATTTTCGCTAGTAAATCTTTCCTAGCTCATCATAAAAGATGTAGCAACTTCAAATTTTTTTGTTGGGTAACATTATTGAAATCAATACTAGTTGTTTGATAGAGGATGGAAGATTTATTATTTGTTTGGTGGCATTCAATGAGTTCAATTTTATTTTAGGTAAGGGATTTCAAACATATTTGAAGTTTTATAAAAGTGGTGCAAGCAATAATAGTTTGAAAGAGAGAAATCATTACTTAATACTATGTTTTTTTTCTCTCTCAGAGTTAAAATATTTGCACTTAAAAGTGTGAGAAGCACGTTATTTACATTAGTCAAAATTGGATATCGCAACTTAAATTTAAATGTCATTTGTAATTTAATAAAAAAAATTAATTTAACTTTAGTTGAATATTACAAACAACTTTAAAGGTAAAATAAACCTTTGTCCTTAAAAGAAAAATATGATAATGTAACAATAGAAGAATCTTTACTTTTTTTTAATGTTATAATTATCATATTATTTTTCTTAATTATTAGATCACTATTTGTTCAACCTTTTGATTGAGAAAAGTTTTCACAATAGAATACTCTCGTAATGGAATAGTTCTTTATGTGTTTCTATTGAGAGCGAGTCCTTTTATAGTCTTTAACAAAGAACTAGCTGTTATAGAATGAAATGTCACTTCACATTATATCTAAGAGCAAGTAATGCTCATTGAGACATGTCTACATTGCTAAGGCATCAACCATCATTGATTTCAAACAAATGGGTGGTTATCAAACAAATCACGCCTTCAACAGTTGTTGGCTCTATCAAAATGCCCATTAGGACTAGCTGTTAGAGAGAACTTAGCTTATGGCTCCTTATTTGACTTTCACAAAAGTCAAATTCACTTTATCTTTAATGATTATTGGGCATAATCAATGGTCATTATTTTAAAATCTCAATTTTAATTGGGGGAAGATCAATGCCTCTTATTGATTTCTAAAAAGTATGAACTTGATGCTCTATTTTACAAGGTCTCTAGAAATGTTACAATGATTATTGGAGGGTTCGCAATGCCCATTGACAATACCTTTAATGTCCATTGAGATATACTCTATAAAGGTCAAATAAAAGCAACTCCCACTCGAGAAGTCTCATATTGAGAAAACACTCAACCCTTAATCAACTTCACAAAGAAGTAAATATACTAGCTTTACTTGCTACCTTCCACTGCGGATATACTTTTTTTTTTTACTTAGGATTTCTATTAGAGGGCAGGGAATAATTAATGTATTATGAATAACTATTTCCCTTGCTTTCTGCCTATCCCCTAATTCTAAGGAATTTTTTAAAACTAGCGATTGTTGAAGCATCCATAGCATATATCTTAAATTAAAGTATTTTCAAATGCATGCTGGTAATCATCTAATGCCCATTGGATACACTAAATGCCTATTATGATATGAGGTGTGCCTGGTTAGGGGTCTAAAGGCTTTGGCATAATCTAAAGAGCATTTTCAATGGTTATTGTAAAGGTCTAATGCCCGTTTTTTAGTTGTAGAGTGTTTTGCTCAATCTAAGGCACTTTGTCCAACACCTATTACAAAAGTGCAATGCCTATTGTGAGAACAATATCAACATCTATTGTGAGGTTTAATATGCATAATAGTGTATGAATAATTATTCAATGCTTGTTGGAAATATAGGCAATGCCTACCAAGAGGTCTAGAAAGCTATACTCAAGTTAGAGTATTTCTCTAACACCTATTGTGATATCTCAATGCTCATTGTCAGGTCCACAATGCCTATTAGATGATAAATAATACCCGTTAGCTTGTCAAGCTGAATTTACCTAGATTTTTACTCTAAATACTTTCAGTTCTCAAATATAATTCCTTCTCTAATCATCATAGTTCAAAAAGTTGATGTACTTGTAAGTTTTAACATAAATAACTTGGAAAATGTTAGCTCTTTGACTTGTTTATAATCATCAAAGTAAGTGTTGAAACCTTAAGGTTCAATATTCGCCCCCTTTTTATTGATTATAAACAATCTTTGAAAAATAACAAGGATATATATATATATATATATATTAAGGTTCAAATCTTAACTCCCCCTTTTAATCTATTAGGTTTATGCATAAAGTTATGATGTTTCCTTTAATTTCACTTCTAGGTGTTAGTTATTTGTTCATCCTTGTATGATTGATCATCTATGATTCATTATTTTACTCCCTCTTAAGATATGCTTATATTATATCCATCATTTTATTTCTTATTTCTCCTCATTTGTCACTATCAAAAATAAGCAAACAATAAGAAAAAAAATCAAGTAAAAGAGCATAAATGAACTATATATTCATTGTAAGAGAACAAGTTACTTTACATATAGACAATAATTTAATGTACATACCAAAATATATGTTGTCCAATCATTAACTATTTTTGAAAAATAAAAGAAATAGAAAGAAAATAAAAAGCAATAATAAAATGATTTATGAGGAGAAGAGGTTTTAGAAGGAAAGGAAAGATTTGATCTTGAGGTTCTAAGGGTGATTTTGGCTCTTTAAGTTGCTGTTAGTTCTTAGGTTCTATTAGTAATGTAGGTTCTGTAGACTCTTATAGGGGGATCTTATTACTTAGAAGAAGTGTCTTTGTGTTCAGGTGGAACCATTTATTGCTTTGGATCACTTGGACTCCCAAGTTATAGATTCAACCCTTTCATAATCCAATCAAACGTCTGATTCACTTTCAGCTCGCCTTTGAGCTGGTGAAGGGAAATGGAAGAGTCCTAAACTCTTTTAACAACAATAGTTAATGCTTATAGTTGCTCAAACACTCTTTGCTTAAAAGGAGAGAGATAAAGCAAATGGAACAAGTATACTAGTTCCTAGTCCTTCTATTGTTATAATCCTTACCCTGATAGCTTTTTAAATATCCTCATTGTCCTCTTCTTCTTAAGGAACTACTAATTCCTTTAGCACTTTCTTGATCAACCTTATGTCTAACCTCTGCAGAATCCTCATGCTTAGTAGCATTTTATCTCTAATAGGTTGATTCAATGTCTTCAAGCTTTGCCTCCCTTTTGGGAATAGCCTTTACAAACTTAGTTATCTTGATGATGTAATGAGACATCACAAAAACATTGGGCTTATCAATTTGCCCATCAATTCTTTACAACAATAGTTACCATTTGATTGGCCCCTTTCATTGATGTTCCATGTGATGAACCTATAGACAATCTTTAGGGCTTGGCTTTTGATTTTGAAGCCTTATTATTATTATTGTTGTTATTTGTAGTCTCATTAATGGATTTCCAAAACTAAATTATTGGTCACTTTGAAATCGAGTTTTTTAGCCATAAGTAAAGGCTTTCCTTTTGGTGACGTCAGGATTATCGCCATACTAACTCTTTTCTTATTTAGCGCTCCATTGAAGTACATCCTTTAACTTTTAAGTTTCATTGCTTAGAAACTTTTAATTATAAATTGGGAAAGCTCAGGTTCTTCTTCGTTGAGAGGTTGCTATGCCAAACACTCTACAACTACCCAACTCTTAATCACTTTCTTAATCGTAAACTTGTTGTCAAATCTCATTAGCAGTATCAACCATTTTGCCAGTTTTTTGATCAATGATGGGGCCTTTGCGCAAAATGCTTGATTGAATCGAGCTTTGAATCCATCTCCATGGAGTATGGCGGGAAAAAGTGTAACAACCATTTCCATTTACAAAACTCATAGCATTCATGTCCAAAATACATATACATAAAGGTTTATCCATCATACACACACAATCCAACATGTATTTAATGTACATATATGTTAACTAATATCAAGACTAGTGACCATAACTAGTTCCTATCTAAATGTATGCACGTACACAAGGAGAGAGAGAGTTGAAATTCAGCCGACTACTTGTGGTCCATGTGTCTCAATGCAAAACTCTAAGCACCAAAGTGTCCAATCCCTATTCTTTGGTATCTGAAAATATAATTGTGATTTGGTGAGCCACAACTCAGTGAATGAAAATAATAATCAGATTCTTATATCACAACCAATAATCAAATATCATCAGGATACATTACAAGTATAACATTTGATTATGCAAGTGCAAGTGCAAGTGCAATAGATTAATTTTTATCGTGACCATGCAAGGCAAACACTGCTCTCGGGAATTCATGTGATTCAAGTGACATTTGATTTTGTTGGCCAGCATATAACAAGTGATTAATTTGATCAATAACATGTGCCAATGGGACCTATTATGTGACACCCCAATTAATAATCATTTAATTGTCTCTCTAAGTCTATCCATTATCATTTAAAAGCCTGATTAAAATTTTTTTTTTTTCACTGTCTCTTGTTCACCACTTAGTAACTATTTAAAACAAAACATACATGAATAAACAAACTAAAATACTAATTGACTGTATATTAGCCCAACCTCTCTTACACTGCTAGACAACGACTTCGAAAAGTATACTGGATGCAATCTTTAGCCTACTCTTCCTGAAATAAGATTTCATACAAAAGAGTGAGTTTACATACTCAATAAGTAAATGCATAATGATACTTCAATCTCAAATAATGTAACAACATTTGAACATAAATAACTCATCATCATATCCATGTACTTAAATAAAGAGTTTTTCCTCTTAAATGCCACATATGTCATCAAAGGTTATTGCACAAATAACATAACAACATTTAAACATAAATAACTCACCATCATATCCATATACGAAATAAAGAGTTTTTCCTCTTAAATACCGCATAGGCTGTCAAACGTTATTGTCACACTTGCTATTACATTTTATTGCCACACAGGTTATTATATTTTATTGCCACACAGGCTATTATATCATTGCCACATAGGCTATTATATCATTGCCACACAAACTATTTTATCATTGTCGCACATGTTATTATATCATTGCCACACAGGTCGTTTTATCATTGCCACACAGGTTATCATCTCCTTGCCACACATGCTATTATATCGTTGCCACACAGGCTATCATATCATTGCCACACAGGCTATTATATCATTGCCACACAGGCTGTTTTATTATTGCCACACATGTTATCATCTCCTTACCACACAGGCTATCATATCAATGCCATACAGGCAATTATATCATTGCCACACAGACTATCATCTCTTTGCCACATAGGCTATCATCTCCTTGCCACACAGGCTATCAAATCATTGCCACACATGCTATTATATCATTGCCACACAAGCTATTTTATCATTGCCACATAGGCTATCATCTCCTTGCCACACAGGCTATTATATCATTACCACACTGGCTATTTTATCATTGCCACACAGCCTATCATCTCCTTGCCACATAGCCTATCATATCATTGCTACACAGGCTATTATATCATTGCCACAAAGGCTATACCACACAATCTGTTTTATCATTGTCACACAAGCTATCATTTACTTGCCACACAGGCTATTATATCATTACCACACAGGCTATTATATCATTGCCATACATGCTATGCCACACAAGCTGTTATATCATTGCCACACAGGCTATTATATCATTGCCATACATGCTATGCCACACAAGCTGTTATATCATTGCCACACAG